>JAOVYX010016982.1:0-23261 GCA_035668315.1 Drosera spatulata | reverse complement strand
TTAAGTTCAAACCTTGAGATTTATTTTAGTTTTACAAATTCAGCCACTTTAGTTAGATATTAAATCAATTGAACAAACCTCCTCCTCCTCCCCCCCCACTTCTAGAATAGTCAAATCTTAAATTAATTTAGCTAATCAAGTTAACTTTCTCTGTGGGATCGACCCCTACTTCCACTACTATTTTTAAACTCATATTTATAGGGTGAAGTGAGATCTTATAAATATAAATTTGACGTGCTTACGACGGCACGTATCACCTATCAACAAGGATCCTTATCCACCAATCGACATATGCGAAGAAAATTCTAGCTCTATTCCGGATGGAAAAAGCCCATTCATTGAGCACACCCATGGTGGTCGGTTTCCTTGATATTAAGAAAGATTCATTCTGGCCTAAGGAGGACGACGAAGATCTTCTTGGTCCTAAAATGCCATATCTTAGTGCTATCGGTGCCTTGATGTACCTGGCCAATTGTATAAGACCAGACATTACTTTCTCGGTTAACTTGTTGACAAGGTTTAGCTCTGCACCTACTCGCAGGCATTGGAATGAAATCAAGTACATTATGCGCTATTTGCGTGGGACGATAAACATGGGATTATTCTATTCTCATCGGGTATGCCGATGCTAGATACTTATCAGATCCACACAAGGCCAGGCCTCAAACGGGATATGTGTTCACATATAATGATGCAGTTATATGTTGGAGATCCACAAAACAAGACCTCGTGGCCACTTCTTCAAATCACTCAAAGATTATAGCCATGCACGAGACCAACAGAGAATCTGTATGGCTCAAATTGGTAATACAGCATATCCAACAATCGTGTGGAATCTCCCGTATCAAAACACAGACTGTGATCCATGAAGACAATGTCGTCTGTGTTGCACAGTTCAAGGAAGGCTTTATAAAGGATGACAGAACGAAGCACATCAATCCAAAATACTTCTATACTCACGACCTTCAAGACGAAGGAGTCATCCACATTAAGCAGATCCAATCATGCAATAATGTAGCTGATCTATTTACCAAGGCGTTTCCCAAATCATCTTTTTAGTAGTTGAGGTACAAGATCGGGTTGCGGCATCTCAACGAACTTCTGGGATGAGGTGATGTGCACTCCAGGGGGAGACTATACTCTTTTTCCTTCGATCAGGTTTTTATCCCACTGGGTTTTTCTTGACAAGGTTTTGACGAGGCAGTTGATAGCACCCAACCATTGCTCATATTATCCAAGGGAAATTGTTATTATATAATATAATATATGTGAATAAACATGAGCAATGGGATAAGCAGCAATAATATTGCACACATATAACGCCAAGGAAATAAGGACGAATCGATGACGTCAATAGTTGCGCAAGCTTTTATTTCATTATAAAGTATTCAATGTATCGGGACGTTCTTCACTATAAAGTAACCTCCTAAGACGCTCTATAAATAGGGTTATAGCCGTTGTATTTCAGAATAACTTTTGAATAGAAAAGCTATGCTCCTCCTCATTTTCTCTCATCCCAAATCATATCATTTATTATAAATAGAAAATATCATACCCCCTCGGCATACTTGGCATTTTTATAGTTGTAGTCGTCGTTATTGTAGCAACTTCAGTCACAAGAATATCATTATTTTCATTGTTAGTGTTAATCGTTTTGTTAATCATTTTTTTCGATGGACTAATCGATCAATCTATTTATATATATGATGTTACATTTGAGTTTTTTGGTACCAAAATTTGATTAGTCATGCATTAAATGCATAGTCAATCATAATGACTAATTGATTTTGCATGACTCTTCACAACCCAACGATATTGACTCACCATAAGAAATAATCTAAACAATCAACCCTTGTATGATGTATCTATAACAAAATAAATCATATAATAACTAAACAATTACATTTCTTGATATCTAATATAGAAATTTGAAACAAGAACTGTTCAAAAATGAAAGGTTGAGGAAAGGACATGGTATCTATTTAAATATATAAAGTTGCATTGACCTTTCTTAGTAAGAAACCTATGGGTTACTTAGATACCAAGTTTGGTTGGTTTCATATTAATGACATCATTAAAAGATAACAACTACTTAAATAGTTTGACATTATCACGATATAGAATTCTCAAATGTTTTAGATTATCTATGTGATGTATAATAGATATGTGCAGTTATCAATAATATTCTTCCGTATACATAATAAGAATTACATGAACAATGTCATAATAAATCAGTTTGACTCGCGTCATAGTACGATCAAATATTATTTATTGAAAAATTGTCGTGAAATACTAATGATAATTTAAGTTATGTATTATAACCTGACATCGGTGACATAATTTTCTAACGTCGATAAGATATAAAATGAAACTTCTCAAAATGCATGTTAAATAGTTTAAAAACAAGAAGTGTTATACTAAGGGAAGAAAATTATAACAACCAAAAATTTCATTAGGCATGTCGATACAAAGCTACGGGCACGATGAGACTATGATATTTAGCGTTTGCCATCGTTAGCTGATATTTTAGAACTAGGCACTCAATGTAACTAAAATGCATGATGCAAATAGCACAAGTAGGTCAAAACGTTACCAAAAGTAAAGTATCAAAAATTAAGTTAAGCTACCATGACGATGTTCGTCAGTGGCGCATCAATATCTAAGCGACACATAACCTTTGATGACTAAGCCATGAAATTGACACCTCAAGACGCATTTGTCAAGAAAAGAAATTATGATACGATGACTAATCGTTCGTATGTCAAAGGATTAACACCTATACGACACATGTCGACACCATGTCGATGACGCCTGTGACAAGGCATATGCATGCCAAGGTGTAAGCCAGGGGACGACACCTATACAACAAGTGTCGATCACTCGTTGATGACGCCTATTACTAATCGTTTGCATATCAAGTCGTAAGCGTGGGCTTGACACGTATGCGACACGTGTTGACTCCTCGTCGCCGATGCCTGTGACAAGACACCTTAAGAAAACTCTATAAATAGGTCACGTTTAGGGTTAAGAGAGAGACATACCAACACCTAAAGTAGTACTAAGGGAGAAGAAGAAGTGAAGACACGGCCTGACTAAAGCAAGCACGACGGGGTCGATGATAAGTGAAGTTGACGTTTAAGGAGGGGACGAGATCTATCATTTATCACAAGAACTACGCAAGCATTATTAAAGTAATTATATGTGTGGTAAAAGCTTACTTTATGGTTCATATCCATGATTTTAGCAATGCTTTACACTTCATAAATTCTAAGGTTTCGGACATTATACACGTTTATGGATTTACCAACGTTTTAAGTATCTTATGAAAGTACGAATCTCCTTGCTCGAAAAATCCATATTTTAATAGTCATCGCTACGTTTTGTCATTGTCATCATCAAGAGTTCTTCCCATGATTTAAAATAAGAACTTCTCACAAATGTTTTAAACTATATGGACGGTTGTTTTGTGACATGGTTCAATTTCAAGGTTTTACCCACGTCTATGTGTTTGTAACAATAAGTATGGTTAGTTTTTAAAACGTGGCTTAAGTATGTTTTTCAATCAAGTCCCAAAATTCTTTATGAAAACCAAGTCTTTATGCTTGGGAAACCATGCATTGTGTTTCACTATGACATGTTTTTAAGTATCAACATATATGCTTATCAAGTCAAGTTTAAATAAGAGCTTTTAATAAACTGTTTTACGAGTTAAGTAAGCCAAGGGAGTAAAATCCCGACCAAGTAATCAATGACGTACGTCGGTGGGTCTATGATGACCTTAGGTGCACTGAACCAAGATAATGTTTATCAAAGCATGCTTGCAAGAACTCGCACACATGTTTGCTTTTATGTTTTAAATGATAAGCCTCTTTCTTCCTATGCGATTTGGTTATGAAAGTAAGCAAGCAAGTGTTTTAAGAAAGTCTTTTGACAAGCTTTCTCTATACTATTTAAGTAACGCTGATATGTTTCAAGTAATGTAACCAACTTTGCTCAAGGTTTTAAAATCACAACCAGGTTTATTTACGTGTTTCAAGTTCCGAACCTCTTTATACCATGAAGCTTTGAGAACAGTTTTGGAAAATAAGCAAATGAGAGTTCAAAACACTTTTCAAGATTTTCCATGGTTTAATACTCTTTCCCAAATGCTTTTAACATGCTTCTACTAAGTTTTCAAGATCAAGCATGGTCGTATCTGCTCATATGTATAATGTTTTCAAATATCTTAATTAATACAACACGATCATGTTTTAAGCACTCAAGGACATAAAACCCTCTTCTTTGTGCAAGAGGCATTTGCTACATGTTTTGTGAAAACCTCAAATTTACGAAACCATGAATTTACGTGTCATAGTATAATTACAGAGATTTCTGTCTCATTTCCAAAATTATTTAAATGTTTTCGGGTATATTAACAAGGTTAAAGGAGGCTAAGAGATGGACAATAAAGCTAGCGTCAAATTGGGACGAAAAGATATAAGGTATGTGTTTATGTTTCATAAGAACCTTGTGGTTTAAGTTTAGGATTAGACCATGACGGTAACGCCTTTTAAGCCGGTCTAATTTTCAAGACGTTAGAAAAATTCTCAAATTTATGGAACAGTAATCTAACCAAACGTGATAACAAGTAACTAAAATGGATCCATGCAAATAAGTAACATTAAATAAATATATTGCATGTTCCTTATCCATGTTCAATGAATTTTCTTGATACATGAATCTATTCATGAAAGATAAAAACACTAGATTCATGAATGTATTCCTAAGGTAATTGATTAGTAATTTCGCTGGTTTTTCCTGCACATAATAGTTTCCACTTCCCACTCTGAAGTTCCTTTATATCAAATCTTACATTGAACCTCAGAGTAATGAATTGAGAATCACAAGTTTCAAGTCTACTGAAGATGCTTACATAGTTATGAAGAAAGCCTCGATCACTATCAAAACATAAGGCAGAAGGAATGATGCTACGTATAATTTTCTATGCTTCTAGTAGTAGTTACTTTAACTCACAGCAATAATAACTAAGCAGATAATCTCATCAATTCATAAGATCTGAAAGGAAAAAAAAAAAAACAAAAACAAAAACAAAAACAAAATGTTCATAGTTTAACTCACACAATCAAAAATTAGGAACATATGTATCTTCACCGAATCATACACAAACGTACAAGGTAGCACTTGACTGTCAGCCACATACATAGTATATAAAACATGTGCTATTTTTATGTCATCAAAATTGACACAAATAGTTGCTTTAGGCAACACCATCAAGCATTGTGAACATAGGTAAGGAAAAAAAAAATGTATCGTTATAATTTTATCAATTACAAAATATGGAGAAAACATTCTCGTAAGATTAGATTATATATGGAGTCTTATCATTATATTTTCTTCTATTTTTAGATGTCAAACACATGATCCTATTATTATAAACAAGTGTATCTTTCACATAATCATCCATAAACGAATAAGGTACAACATGATTGTGAATCACATACAATATAATATATAATTAATGGACACATGAACTATTCTCGTGACACCAAAATAAACACACAATTATATTTCGAATTCTTCGCCATATACTTTATAGACATCCAACTTATATTTTCATCCACTTTAAATACCCCCTATCAACACTCACAGACCATAGCTATAATTGTCTTTATTCACTCACATAACAAAACAAAACAGCTATGTCGTTCACGGAACACAGTTCCGTACATGAGATCCTCCCTCTTATGCCCCCAACAATGCAACAGGACAACAAATTTCAATTTCATCTCCCTCTTCTCGCTGTTCCTTCTCATATTCCACCATTGATGGAACAGTGAAAACTTCCTCTCTCTCTCTCTCTCTCTCTCTCTCTCTGTGCGACGACGAAGACCATCGCTCTCCGCTTTCCTCTTTCGATAATTAACAACGCGAACAAGAAACGTGTCCTCGTCGTTGATGGAACAGTGAAGCTTCATCAGTTGCTGTTGTTTTTGCGAGTTCTTTGTGTGCGTTTGCTTGTTGAGACGCGATTCTTGCTTCTCTGGCTGCTTAAGGTTAGTATTCTTGATTCGTTGATGTGATGTGATGCTCTCCGTGTTCGGTACTCTGTTGCTGGATCTTGTATGCGTTGAATCGATTCTGCTCTTCAACGATCTTGCATTGTGCACTTTGATGTTGTTTTGAGTTCGTTCCCTCTCTCTCTCTCTCGTTTCGGAGTTTGAATTTTTGAGAGCTGGTTATGAGCTTTGCATCACTAGAAAGAAATCGTATTTGAAATGTTGTTTGCGTTTTGCTTCGCTTCTGCTGCTCTCTCTCATATTTTTGTTCCTGAGAAGTGAAGATCTGCGATTGAATCTGCAGCATTTTGATTTGTTTTTCAAGGTGCTGCAGTGGAATAGTTTGTGATTCAAGTTTCAAAGAACGATTTCTGTTGCGATTTGAGCAGAGCACATTGTTCTGCTTCCATCTATGTCGAAACGAGAACGTTTGAACTGAATCCATGGCGTTTCAGCGTCGATTTTGAGGTCATGATAGCTCTGACATTGTTTTTCCCTTTCGCAGAAATGGAAATCCAAAGCTGTGTCATCACCGACCCCTTCTCCTCGCCGGAGAAAAACCTCTACGCCTTCCACAACCGGAAACGCCTCACCGCCTCCACCGATTTCGAATCGGCGCAACAATCACTCGTCAAATCTATCCTCAATGACAACAGAACCGAACTCGTCGCACAAGCAAACCGATCGCTCTCAAACAACACGGTCTCCGGCGTCGTCGATCTCATCGGTGGCGGATTGTTCGACCGCGGAGTGATCTCGAAGCTCCTCCACCTCTGCTGCGAGTTCGACTCCGCCGACTGCGCCGCCGTGCTTCTCAGCGGTGAGATCGGAGGAACGGTCCCCTTGGTGAACGAGATCGATGGAGAAAGCGGCCGTTCGCCGCTGCACACGGCAGCGGAGTACAATGCGATTCGGTGTATTGAGCTGTTGATTCGGAAGCGAGGTCGTACAGATCTGAAAACGAAGGACGGTCGGGCTCTGCTTGCTGTGGAGCTGGCGTTGTACGGCTGCTGCAGCAGGTAATGGTTTTGCTGCTGTTTTTGCTGTTTTGATGTTGTTGCTTCAGTCCAAAATATACTGTGAAAATGTCGCTTTCGGATTGGAGTACTATGGTTGTGAAAGGTTTTCAATGCTTTTTGTTTGGGTCTGTGGTGAAGGTGTTAGCCTGAAATGGTAGCTTTGTTTGTTTTGATTGTTAATTAATTTGAACTCAAATGGAGAGAGCAGGCACGCAGAGACAACGAGACATGCTTCTGCGGTTCTCTTTTTTGGTGAGAATAAACTTGTTGTGAGATTTGTACATTTGTTCATTATCATCTTAGGAGGAAAAATAATTGGTAAGATGTGGAGTATAATGTTTCGATTGTTTCAACTTCAGGATCAAAACTTATGTTATTAGGAATTTTTCCTGGAGGATTTTAATCCACCGCTAGATGAATACTTGTCATACAAGGATTGCATATAGATGAACAAATCATGTGTTAGTAACGTCTGAACAAATCATGTGTCTTGTATAGGATAACAAATTGATCTAAAAACTAATGAAACTGATGTAGAGTAATACACTGCAGAGTATTATACCGAGAACTTTTTTTCCCCCCTTCTTTTTCCTTCATTGGACATTTCATGGTTGATGGTTCAAACAAAGGAACAAGAGGCTCCTCATCTCACTTGACATGAGATTAACTTTTTTTTTTTTTTTAATATGCAAATAGAGGAAGCTTAATATAGCTAATTTTGACCAATCAGGCCCTGAATATTTTGGGACAAGAAGGGAATTTTTTCTCATCAGAAGCGAAAAGCAACCTACTCTTTGTACTCTTTTACTTTTGTTACCTTTCTGAGAGCTTCATCTTGTCCATGTTTGCGTTTCAATAGTTTGCTTAGCTTGCTGTGATGGGATGGTGCTTTTTTGTGTGGACTTGCTTTTTCATTACTTCCAGTTTCACTGATAGTCTGAACCTATTCCTATGCTGCCAATGAAAATAAACCAAGTAGATCATATAGCCTTGAATAAATTGTCCTAACGTTCCAATGAATCGGCCAGCAAGGAAATCAAGTTTATTATGCTTATGGGTTATGCAGCATGTGTTTCTTTCTTTCTTTTTTTCACCCTGTAATAGTGTGAAAAAGATATTAAGCATATTGTATTTCATTAGACGATTTAGTGCTTAGTTTACACTGTTTGTGCTAAAACAATTTCAGGATGAACATCGAATGGAGTGTTGACCAGCCTCTGGATGAGTTGCTTTTTTTGTTGAGTGAAAAGGTACACTGCCTTTGTTTCATGAAGATAGAGTTTGATTAGTCAAGTACCTTTTGCGAACTTTCATTGAATTTCCATCCTTGATTTGGTCACAGGATTTGAAGGCAATCAAGCTTCTAGCTGAGAAGACTAAAGAGATTGGAGATGTGGCATATGCCATGGTGAAGAAAGGGCAAGCGGTTCAGTTGAGTGCATTACTGATGGTGGCGGCAGACTTGGTGAATGCCTCTATTATAGAGGTGCGAACTGAGGCAGACTTGGGATCAAAAGAGAAGAGGACGGTCTATGATTGTGTGATAAGAGAGGCATTGTCCCTGAAGCAGCTGGGGCCTGTGCTGGGGGCGTTTTCTAAAGGGACTATACACAGTAGCACTATGACGGAGGTTGAAGTTCAGAAGCTACGGAGGCTCCTGCTTTGTGAAATAGAGCTGCTGCAGTTCTTTGGAGCTGTGTCCTGGAGCAATGGTGCGGAGAAGAAAGCCACTTCTCCCCTAATTCTTGCTTGCCAGGTCCATTTGTTTCTTCACTTAATCTTCTCACAATGAGTCAAAGATGCCTTTTAGTGAGAATCCAGTTTAGTTTTAGTTTGTTCTGGAAGATTCGAATTCAGTATTTATCCTGGAACTTGTTGTGTTCAAAAGACCAATCTGGTAGACTGGCAGTATACATGATGCCCCAGAGCAGATTTTCATCATTTCTGGAAAAGTCCGAGGGGCTATCTTAAATGTGGTTCGCAATTTTTGCAGGCCGTAGATGAAGAGGTGATCAAGCTGATTTTGAGGACGAATATCGATGTAAATGATGTTGATGGTGATGGAAACTCCGCCCTTCATTGTCTCCTTAAAGTGTATACGAGGCCAAGCGTTGAGCATTTGAGGTATATTTATATAATGCCTACAGTTTTACGACTCTTGTCTTTGGTTTTTTCCCAGTTGAAGATGAGATTGGTTGATGCTTGTAGGATATTATTACTACTGCTGAAACATAATGCTCGAGTAAACCAAAAAAATAAGTTGGGACTAAACTCAGTTCATATAGCTGCCGCTAATGGGAATCGGCAAGCACTTGAGGTACATGTGGCAATCTCACGGGATTAACCTACTTCATGTAACTATTATTTTTTCTCCTTTACTCCACTGGTTTGGATTGCTGCAGGTCCTCATCCTTCGAGATCGTGACAGTGTTCACGCAACATCTGCAATGAAAGAAACCCCAATATTCCATGCTGCAATGAATGATGCACTTGAATGCGCACAGTTACTTCTACGATTCGGAGCAAGTACAGAGGTCATAAATTTGCGGTAAGAACCCATTCAGCCTTTTCCCTTGATCATTATGTGTTTGCGAACCAGCAAAGCTTTCATAGAAGAAGAACAATCAGATGCCACCCTGATGCTTTGTTATATGATGACTTACAGAAGACAAAGACCAATAGATATGGCAATCTCGCAGGATATGCGTGCTGCTCTAAGTCGAGTGGATATGATCGTTAGTACGCACCGTTCTGAATCTTATTCTCTAGAGTCACTATAGTAAGAAAAACCTGTTCTGCCATTATAAATTTCTCTACTTCAATCATGCAGCTGACAATAATAAGCAAGACTCGTATAACGCTTGCAAGGAGAACGATGAGAGTATCTTAAAGGCTCACGAAATGCTACTGAAAGAAGGAATCATAGGAGAGAGGTGACTGCAATTTTGTTAGACCAAATATTTCATGGGAAAAAATTGATTTTGTTTCTCAACTCAGAAAAATACATGTCTTTCCTGTTCTGCTCTCTGTGCAGGGGTGGCACTAGTCCAAAGCATAATGTCTGCAAGTACTACAAGTCTCCAACTGGACGTGTGAGAGGAGAGAAGTGCTTCTATGTCCACGGTGGAGAAGACAATGCGAACTCAAAGCTAAGGACGCACCACGGAGATGACACTGTGGAGGCTTACAAGAGGAAGATCTTCGTGGGAGGCTTGCCCGCTTCTGTTGATTCTGGTTAGAAACATTTCATACCTGGCATAATCACTTGTGGTACATTGCTCTACATATTCTCAAGCACAGATCTTGAATTCTTTGTCTTCTTCACCAGATTCTCTTTGCCTGTTTTTCCAAGAGAAGTATGGACCTGTTGAAGACGCGGTTGTGATTAAAGGTGAAACTGAGGGCCTAATACACTCTCGAGGATTCGGCTTCGTAACTTTCAAAGATGAGAAATTTGTCTCTGTTGCTCTGGACGATCATTATGTCAACATGCGAGGCAAGCAAGTTGAGATCAGAAACTTTCTGTACCGAAAATGTCCATTCATTACGGAGAAAAACGATATTCCAACACAAGCAGAAGTCCATCAAGAAACTTGCCTTCTACAACCTCAATCACCAAGTGCCAAAGACTTGGGTACAAACCTGCTGGAGAATATGTCATGGGCAGATCGAGTGGTCAACGGACAACTGGGGCAATCCAACAATGAAGATTGCTTTCAATATCTTAAAACTTCAAGCGATTGCCCAAAATGGTTTGCCATACTCAAGAAATGGCTTCCAGGGTTCCTGAAAACCTTTAAGAAAAATGCAAAAAAAGGGGAGCACTACTCTCTCTCCTCTCTGAAGGCTGATTTCAAGTCTATCTATGGCTTAGAACTGGATCATGCCTCTCTTGGCTATTCTAAGCTTAGTGACTTTTTGAAGTCCGTGCCTAAGCTGTGCCGCATCAAAATCATCCACACAGGAGGGGCCTCTCCTAACCACTTGGTTCTTGAACCCAGTATCGGCGGTAAACTGAGGGTAGATCTACCATCTGTTCCACCAGTTGTGATTCCATCAAGGAAAAGTCCCACACCCTCCGTGGTTGCACCAGTTGAAAGTCATGAAGACAGTGAGTCCGATGACCGCAAGTCCCTTCAGGACCTTTTGCCCCCTTCCTGTGAGAACATTGGCCTCATCAGTGGTGATTCTGCTGACAGCAACTCCAGCAAGGATCGGCGGAAAACCGAAGAGCCTGTCGATGTGAACCCAAGCTTCCTACAATTTCTGAAGCCAGATCATACTTTCCTTGGTCGTACATGGATGCCAGGCGGAGGATTCAAGAATTTGGATGAACCGTTCAGGCCGAGGAACTTGGTGTTAGAGGCTCTCGCTAGAAAGAGGAAGGAGGTTTTCTTTCTTCGGGGTGTTCAGTTCTATAATGTGAGTTCATGATTACATATCAACTTGGTTTTGTGAAGTATCCAATTGTCATAGAATCATGTTCTACATTGTGCAGGACTACAAGGCAAGCCTCAAGCAAGGGAGCTGCTTTGCCTGTGGCAACAAGACTGTGCCGCTGTGGGCAAACTACCCATGCCAGCATGTCCTGTGGTGCAGTGACTGTAAACACATTGTCAGGCGAGTTGCTATGGTTGGCAGTTCTGGACATAGATGTGTAGTGTGCGACCAGGACGTCGAGAAGATTGATCTGCTGCCTGGGACTGGAACAGAAGACCATAGCGAATGCAGTAGGATGCAGGTTGACATGGAGTTTCCACCATTGGACACTCTCCATTTATGGAGGTAAAAGAGATATATACCCTATCGAAAAGCGACAAGTTGAAGAGTTCTCCTTTCCTGGTGGCTAATGTTATCTGTCTATCTTATTGCAGTCCAAGCAGGAGGGAAACTCATTTTGCAAAACTGACAAGGGAAACATGCTGCGGAGACCGGACGTGACGTACAAATTACAGAAAATATAGGTTTTGGGAAAGGAAGATCACAGTTTTTGGAGCTCTTGAGATTACTGTTAGCTTATGAATAGCCTTATACCACTAGAAACAATTTCGGCTATGGAATTTTGTACTGATGAAAGGTTCCCAGTGCAGGTTTCTGAAGGTTGGTTTTGTCTAGCATTTTGAACCAACCCATCCCAGCTCATGCTGTTTGCAATAGAATCTAACGCAATCTGTTTCGGAGCCTGATGTGTTTCATCTATCTGATATCCGATGACTACATGCTGTGACAGACAATTGGTGAAGTCGAGAAATGCCATATAAGACAGTTGCACAAATTTCATTGGCGACTACACCCAGATGTTTATTAGATAAAGAATCAGGAAAAGAGAAACACATGACCCTAACCACTCGTTCATGGAGCAAATGACCGACTGAAAGGAAGCATATCATGAAATTCCATAAACATTCTCCGTTTCAAACTTTTGTACAGGATCCGCACCGTTACTGGCAATGCAACCACAGCTTCTGTTTGAACACACTGATAATTACTAATTCATGACATGTCCTGGTTTTTGGCTCCGACAGATGGCCGCATTTTAGTAAGAGCAAAGACCAGGAACGGAGTCAAATAACACAACACGTACAAATGAATCTATAGCTTACTCCGAAATTTTCTTAGTTCAATGTAGGGACTCCATCAAAACATATGAGCCGCTTCATTCTTTTTGAGTTGAACAATTTGTAAACCAACTCATATGTTCACAAAGGTTGGCAAAGAGAGAAAGAGATGAAATAGAGAGAAGTCAAAAGATGGCACATTGTCCTCCCTGACCTAATCATGAACTCTCTCATGAATTATCACCGTGGGAGGACCTGCTCTTGATACTCACTCGCAATTCCCTAAAATGTAGAAGACAAGCATATTGATTGGAAGAGGGAACACGAATCTTCTAAACATATACTGTATATATTCATTGTCGGTGACTCCACAGAAATACTTCATTTACGAACCAAAAAAATGATATCTCAATCATATAAGTCGATCACACAAACCTGCCCAAAACAAAGAAATTCCATACCAAGTTCTATAGGCCAATAGGATGGCAAGGTGCAAAGAATCCCAAACCCAATGTAAGTGTATTATATAGATAGAATATTCTGTGACCAAGAGAAAACAAAATTCTACCAATGCAAACTGAAACTGCTGAAGATGTGGGAGCCATCAGAGAAACCTTGTGTGCTTCAGCTGTGGAACTGTGTCCTCTCCATGTCGATCTCTATGACTTGTGGCATTAGCTGCAATATACCAGTATGTTCGAACGACCCCAATTCTCTTAACCTGCATGTGAAATTCAACCCTTGGAAAGACCAAAAACAATATATCATCTCCACCAAAGAATTGAACGCATCACTTCTATATTAGAGTTGAAAGAATACTCCTGCCTTGAGCAACCAACACAAATCTCTTCTCGCAAAATACGGAAAGCCGTTGGTTAGTCTGAACATCAATTCTCAACCAGAAAGGATAGCTGATGTCATTCGCAGTTAGCGTTGACCAATTCCAAACCAGCAAAAAAGAATACGATCTCAGAATCAGGCCTGATGGATCTGTGTGATTGCCATCTCTACGAGCTGGTGATGTTTTCCAGTCTATGACTCCAGAATGTGGCAATTTCTGATGAAATCGTTTGAATAATTGACATGCTTGGTCCAAAATGGCCGGAGATGCTCAAAACCAATAGGAAGCCATGGTTTAGATTGCCCATTATAATGAATGACAGCAGCCGCTTTCACGCTTTCGATACTGGTTTTGGTCTGATACCCCAAACCAAGCAGGTGCCAAGATGAATCAATTGGGTGAACATGGCCTTTAAATGCGATCAGAGCCGGTGGAAGTGTACCAAGTTTCCACAAGGCCAAATTTGTCTTCAAGTTCTGCATAGTAAGACAGAAGTATCAAACAAGCCAGCACTGCCGGGACATTTTTGATGGACACAACAAAACACCAAAGCCTTATACTGCTCATAATCACAAATTATAGATTAAAACAATTAACTAAATGGTCTAATTTTCTTGCAACTTCACTCTAAGACATTGACTCTGACATCCCTGACTGTATATTCAAATAAATTTCTTTAGTTAATTGACAAATAGCGACAGCGCAAATGATATGACAACAAATACATTAGCAGTAACAACATGATCACAACGGTAGGAACATAATCAGAAGAAGAAAGTGTTCACTCATTCTTCTTCGAAACTGAATCCCCAGCGAAAACGCTGAAAAGATCCAAGCAATAAGTGTTTTATATTTTAAAACATCTAATTCCCAACTATGACTAGCAGCATAAATGGAGGGCACATCACTTGACAGAGAGTAAAGTTACAGTGTGAAAGTTAAATGATGGGAAAACAACTGCTTTGAGGACGAAGAAACTAAAATACAAAGAAAAAGAATCAAGAAGCAAGACAGTTAGAAAGTAAACGGAATACCTCCTTTAGCCATGAGTGGTAAGTGTCTCTTATGTTCGTTCTTCTCCATGCACGTAGATCAAATATGTTCATTCCATAAGCCCATGCACACTCATCAGGGTTCAACTTCCAGGCGATAAGAGGGTGTGAAAAATTGAAATAGTTTCTGAACCTTTTTGGCATAACCCATAGATCTTCACCTCTGCAGGTTTCAACTGCTGTATTAACTTTACCCTCAAGTTCAATCTCCCACAAAGGGGATAGATCCCGTTGAATTACTACATCATCGTCCAAGAAAATCACCTTATCAATGCTCGGAAAAAGGTGTTCCATGGAAACAGTTAATGATCCTCATGGAGGAGAGCAGCAATGTTTTACAGTAGACATAGATACATAAGAGATGTAGTCAGTAAAGATTCAGATGTTCATTCTTTCGAAACAAATTAAAACATTCTCATCTGAATCTGATTCAGAAACCTGCATGGTTACATCATGCAAGTAGATGACGCAAGCAAACTGCACAACCCTCATATGATCAAAACACTGGAAAACTACACCAAGTGACATGAACAAGAGATTACTAAATTGTCTTCTTCCCCTTTCATTTTATTACATCTTCTGCTCTTTGGATTTTCTATATCACTAAGCATGCTACTTAAACTATTGAGTGGTAACTTAAAACATCATCTCTCCCAGGTAATGTAATAGAACAGCATTGTGTTACTTTTCTAATTCTTAAGTTATATCGATAGAGCAATATCTTGATTGCATATCATATGTCAAAGATAATAGTACAATTTTCATTTCTGTGGTCGTTGGTTAAGGGTGAATCAGTAAATTGCGCACCTTCTAGACTCAAGGCATTCACAAGATGGATTGCTACATTCCAATTTTATAGCGAGGCTTTTATCGCATTTTTAAATTTTATGGTAGAGTTGGATTTTAGCATGGACAGCATTGACTTGTGAGACGGCCAAGGTAACAACTACAACTAAACAACACCAACAGCAATCACAAACCAAGTTTTAATTTGCATATATTACATGAATATGATGAAACCATTCTTGATTGTCATGCGCAATATACTTATGAGGAATGATTTGTCATAGCATACTTAAAGGTTGGATCAAGCTCCTTTTAGACCTTCCTCTTCCTCTCTTGAGTTGTACCCAACCTATCAGTTGGTTTCTCCTTACATATGCTTCAACATGTCAATGTTTCACAAATTCATACTACGTTAACTGTGACTCGCATGTAAAACATGGAAGCCAGGTAAGATGGGAGCTTGACCTTATACCTTTAGCTCAGCCCTAGCCCCATTTAATTGTCCATAATGAAGAGGCAAGAAAATAGGATGCGCATAAAAATGTAGTCAGCATACTACTAAGGGACCTTTGATTTTATTCCTAAGAAAATCATGATAAAGGCTTTCTAGCATTTCCCTAGAACACGTCAGCTGTAGAAGACAAGTCAAACTCATTATCCCATCTGTGAACCATTATATGATTTCACATCACCCGGCACCAGCACTATCACAAGATAATGGGTCCCATTGTAACAGAAACATTTGATATTTAATGACAAAGTAAATAGTAGGCCAATACCTCTGGTAGACAGATGCGGAGATGATTCAGCATTGAAATGTATGTTGGAATTCTAGCCTGTAGTTTCGAAGCAAACATTCGTGGAGTAGTCTCGCTGAGATTAGTCCCTGCAACATGATTACCATGGTAGTAATCTCGTATTCCATTATGGCTTTCTATAGCTTCAAGCACGGGGACATTTTCCCTAGCTAACCAGTCAAACTGGTGGACACCTTTCACTTCGACAATGGCAGGGTAGATCGGATTCAGGGCAAACCAAGAGTGCATGCCAGCATAGGTTTTCTTGTCGGTGATAATGTGAAAGATGATTTTCTCTGGATTTGAAGAGGAATGAACATTAGAGGAAACAACAACTGATGCAGCCAAGATGTTATCAGTAGACAAGACAAAGTGTTGATAAGAGTTGTCAGAGAGCAAAGGCAGCAACTCAGGAGAAGGCAATTGTTTGCGTGCATGAGCATTAGAAGAGTATTCATCAGTCAGTCGCAAAGAAAAACAATGGATGCCCTTTGGAATTGAGCTGGCAGCAAAGTGCTTATTCATGAGCTCTGCAAACTTGGCTTCCTTCAGCTCTTTTTCAAGTTTCTCCATCTGAGCACGATAAACAGGAATTAGAGAAAGTAGATCAATACAAAGTGCTTAGATTACAGCATAATAAAAAGAAGCATGTGTTATATGAAAATCCCAAAAAGCTTTGAACATTACTTTTTCGATACAGAAAGCTTTGGTGTTTGAACATTACCCTTTTTTTTTTCTTTTTTTTTGAACAAAGTAAAGTGTTTCATTTCATTTCACAATGGAGAAAAATTACAAAAAACTCCATCATACATCATACAAGCCACCTAATCAAATCACGATAATGACAAACTTGGTTCTAAGCCTACATGGGTCACACCCGGCATAGGAAACAAGACCCAAGCACCAAATACATGATCGAAAAGGGCTATCACCAGAACTGTCATCACCTCCCTATACCTCTGTTCAGTTTCTATACATTTCATATCACCAAGTAAAACTATCAAAACATATCAACAGCTAAAGATTCAGCAATAAAGATTACACTTTTTCAATCTAAGCTGTAGGTTAGAGCTTTGTGAGCAACTTGTGTTGGCTGCTTGAGATCCTGCTGGAAGCACCTTCAGTTTCTTTCCGACCAAATTTTCGTACACTAAGGCAGCATTCAGCCTTCTTCTATTCCTTGTCATTGCCGTCTCACCCCGAGCTACTTTGATCATCCTTTCCAGCCACCTTTTCCAATCCACAGGAACCAGCTTCAGCCTCCATTTCTTTAGTATCTGAGCTCCCACTTCCTGCACATAAGAACACAAGAGGAAAACATGTGCGAATGTTTCATTCTCCTCCTGACACAATACACACTTGGACTCCACTTGCAACCTCTTCTTAATCAGCCTATCTTTAGTTTCCTGCTTCCCTTTAATCAAAAGCCAAAGGATAATGGCATGTCGAGGGAGTAGTTCAGGTTTCCATAATAAGAAACTCCATGGCACAGTAGCAGCTGGAGGACTCATGGATTTGTATCCCTCTTTAACCTGATATGCATTCAGATTCAAGCATTGATTCATCATGTCCCTGGCCTTCAATATTTCATGCCATACCCAGATTTGCCCCTCTTTGATTTCCATATCCAACAGCGATCTAGACTTGACATAGTAAGCATGAATCCATTTGATCCATAATCTCTCTTGTCCTTGCTGCATAGCCCACACCTGTTTAAAAAACATAGCCATATTCCATTCGTATAGCCTTCTAATACCCAGACCACCACTTTTCAGAGGCTCACACACTTCAGACCAGGCTACCTGAGCTTTATGAGGGTTTAATGCAGTTCTAGACTAGAAATAAGCTCTGCATAAACTTTCCACTTCATCCAAGACAGTTTTAGGAAGCAAGAAAACTTGTGACCAATAGACCTGTATCGCATATAGAACTGACTTAATCAGTGTTAACCTATCAGCAAAGGAGAGGAGTCGAGCATGCCAGCTTTGTATCCTTTCAGTGATCTTACTAATCAACGATTTATACTGCTCAATACTCAAGTCTTTTCGTGGAAAGGGGTACTCCAAGGTATCGAAAAGGAAAAGCACCAAATTGAAACCCCAAAACATCAGCTAGAGCTACCGGTTCAGCATTCGAGACTCCTCCAAAATAAACACAGCTCTTTCCCTGGTTGGCAACCAAACCAGACATATCTGCAAAATGCCACAACTGCTTTTGAATGATCTTAATGGTCGACACGTTAGCTTTACATGACAACATAAGATCGTCAGCAAAGCACAACTCCACAATGCTCATTCTTTTGCAACGGGGATGAAACTGGGAATTCTTTCTTCTTGCTTAATCTTCTCATACATCGAGACAAATACTCCATGGCCAATACAAACAACTATGGTAATAACGGATCCCATTGCCTAAGACGAGTAACCATAATATTCACCATTTATGGAAATGGAGAACATAGCTATATTCATACACAACATTATCCAATGGCAAAACTGCTCTGGAAATTCTATGCATCTCAGCAACTCATGGATAAAAAGTTCAATTAAGCGAGTCATAGGCCTGCCTTATATCTATCTTGATCAAGCATCTGGATGAAATCCCCTTCCTGGTGTACCCACTAATTAAGTCTTGAAAAAACACTATATTATCACCAATGCTTCTATTTGCAATGAAGGCGCTCTGAGCTGGACCTACTAAATCAGGCAGGACCTCTTTCAACCTGGAACATAGCATTTTAGATATGATTTTGTACATAACATTGCAGCATGCTATAGGGCGGTAATCTCCTATACCATAAGGATTATCATTTTTCACAGCCAGGTAAATCACAGAAGAATTCAATTCCTGCGTGGAAAATTGCTGAATGGCATTAAACACCTCTTCCCCCATAATATGCCATGTTTTCTTAAAGAATTTAGCAGTGAAACCATCCCTTCCTGGCGACAACCGCAGCTGCATCCTCGTAGATACAATTCGATCGAACACATCAATCTGATCTCATCTAACGCTGCTGCTGCGATTCCCTCTCCACCATCGGATTTTTTCCCGAGATCGAGAGTATCGTTGAGGGAATTGTGATTAGGGCAACGAATTGGGGGAACGAATCACGGGAATCAATGCGATTGATTTGACTCTGAGGTGTTCAATGTGGGATTCGAGACTGTGGAATTTTTGAAAGTGGAATTGATCTTCCTTGAATGGAAATAGAGAGTGAGGGAGGGAGGTGAACGAGGAGAGAGAATATTGCTTTTTCTTTCTTTCTTTTTTTAGAATGAGAATATTGTTCTTTAATTTGTTGAATTTTCCGAAATGGTCATCATAGGTTACACTTATGACAAAATTCTGTTAGGGTACACGTTTTACAAAAAAAAAAAAAAAAATTCATACACCATGTTAAAATAATTTTTATTTGATATAATTTTCAAATTTCTCAAAAATAAACCCGTTGATTTTCCGTCACCGTCACCTTTTTCATTATTTTTTCAAATTGTAGGGTTTTCGTCAGTTTGGTCATTCGAAAACGATAATAGCAACTGCGATCATCAAGGAGATTTGTTCGAGATCATATGATCGTGATCATCATCTTCGTTTCTGTTTCAATGAATGAGAAGGTCATATTTGTTTGTAAATTTGGTTATATATCTTGTTCATATTTATGTCATTCGGATGTCGATTTCGAATATGTTGTAGAAAAGATACAAATCATTTCAAAATCTCTTCATCGAATGAATTCAATTTGTATTATTCAATTCCTGGTCACGAACGATGCTTGTTGAATGATGAAGAGGATTTGTTGATATTGTTTGAGCTCTCGAGATGTCATCGTTTATCATCAATTGATGTGAACAAGGTGTGTGGAGGAATGGGTTTGGATTGTCGTGGTTCGAGTGTGGGTTCTGATTCTGAAAATGAAACAATGTGCCAGTTTGAAGAAACAGTGCGTCTAAGTTCTAACAATGTGTCACAAGGAAGCAGAACAATGTACACATTTATGGACAGTTGTTTTTCCTATCAGGTTCAATAAAGTCCATGAAGACAGGAATGGCTTGCTAAGTCTCTTTTGGAAATTATATCACGACCCTAATTTCAATCCGAACCAGGTTAGAAATTATTTTCAAACCATCTATGGTTTGGATTTATCATATAGGAAGTCATGAAAAACCCTAAAGAAGACGAAGATGATGCTTGGTGGTGATTCTTCAGAGTCGTTTTTGAAGTTGAAGCCATATATTCAGGCACTTATTAGTGCCAATCCAGGAAGTCATATTACACTTATCACGAAAGAAGGATCTATTAATTCCCAATCACAGAAAGACTTAAGCGGGGAGGGGGGGATGAATTGAGTATTTTCAGTTTTTGAATTTTACTTAAAAAATAGATTGTAATCCAAATAACTCGATTCTCGTAAATGATTTAGTTCACGATTCAGTTCAGTTCCTGTTTATGAAAATGATGGTTAGTGCAGAACATAAAAACACATAGTTTATACTGGTTCGTCCCCAACTAAGTCAGGGATTTACATGTAGTGTAGAGGCATAACAATGTAATATAACTCCCGTAAGTACAATCTATCACCTCTAACTTACAGACTCTACTACAAGACTCCAAACTTGCAAACACCTCCTGTACTGTAGTCGTCTATATCAACCTAGGCCAAAGTTTCTCTACGCAACAATCCACTTCACAAGTGATTGTTGTAAATCAAAAACAATACCGATTCGAACAATGATACAGAATGATACCTTGTCGATCAACATAGCTATGAGCACATTAGATTCGAGTATACCTTTATCGTTTAAAGTATCGAACCTCTTGATTCACCAAATTTGAATTTCATAAGAGCACCCTTGAAAAATCCTTTGCGATTTTTGTACTTTGTGAATCGATAATCATCAGGGTGTTTTTCATCTTCCTAAATAGTGAAAACAACATTTCATGGAGAGGTGGAGTCATGGAGAACGTGGCTAAACCAGAAAATACTCTGATAAAAAAAACAGCCTAACCACAATCCCATAAAAATAGGAGTTTGTTGAAAGATCATTGTTTTTGTAAAACCCTAAGACCCTATCTCGTTTAAAACATTCTGTAGATTAAAAGATAATTTTATCAAGATAAATATTCAATTCAAAACACGGAAAATCTCTTTTAAACCACTACCCAAAAAATCAGGATTTTGTTACAAGACTGTCACTGTGACAAGAACCAATTCTTAGTCAAGTTTAGGTTCTTTTCAAAACATGTTCAAGGTATTTTCAAATCCTGTGTGCTCACTACTACAACTAGTAGATAAGAGTACCAATCTGTCTACAACATACTTTTATATTACTAGACAAATCTGCAGCTCCATCTTGTAGTCTTGGTGAATTGTACTTCAGTTGTCATCTTTGGCCTGAAGTTTGATTACTTCCTTGATATGCAATCTTGTATCCATCAGATTTCCCAAACTTGTACATTACACCTGCTCATCATCAAACTTGTAAATCATTAGTGCTCTACTGTTTGTCATCATCAAAATATCACAAGGTTCAACAATTTTCTCCTTTTTAATGATGACAAACAGTGATGGTCATAAAATTATAAGACAGATAAATCTAATGACCAAGACAACTTATACCTTCATGATCTAGTTTTTCTGAATGAGTCAGTTTAGAAAACCATACCTGAAGGTTCTGAACATCCTTGGATTAACATTAACAGTTCCTGTTCAAGATGCTAAATAGACATGATCAAGGTAGTATATTCGCACAGAAGTTCACAATAAATCATGTTCCTGTAGACACGATGAGCCTTTATGCTCAAAATAGTCTTATTCCAACCTGATAAGGAGCATAGACAATTACATTTGATCACCAGAGAACAAGATAAATCAAATAAAGAACATTTAAAGATATTAAAACAAACTATAGACAGAAGCACATAAGCAACTCAGAAAAGAGGATAAGTCAAACATTAAACAAGACTAAAAGACACAATAAGAACAACTAAGTGACCATCCATTCCCTTTCCCCCTTTTGACATAAGCAAAAAGGTTAGACTACGAGCCACTTGCAAAATGAGTTGTCGTCAGCCTTCATGTCAGGTGACACTTATTTTAGGAGAATAGGCAAAGACAAACACAAAAAGTCATAATTGCAGAATCCAGAAAGTCAAATAGAACAGACCATAACTACGAGATTTTAACTTAAACATGCCAACAATAAACAAAAAAAGTAAGGTCTTTATTAGCTTTTCAGGAGGTAAACTTGACTTATCTAAATTACTGGACAAGCCAAACAAGCGAGATCTAGGTATGCCACCTAGAGAGGTCATTAGAAGAAAACCTTGGGAAAGAAAAAAGGTATATTGACTTGCCTGGTGACCGAATTTGTATGCTTTGTGGTAACCAAGGACATGTTATGAATGAATATGCTAAATTGAAAAGGATTCTTGAAACTAACATTTTAATTGCTAAGAAAGCAGGTTATACTGTTCTACCGACTCCAATCCTCTAGAATTGTAACGCCCCGGCCGAATCCTTGCTATAGGGTCGTCACCAAGAACCACTCGTCAGGCTGACAACTGGCCCCACAGACCAACACTAGTCCTTTCAGTGCGTTTTGGCCTTTGTATGCTTTGTGGTAACCAAGGACATGTTACGAATGAATATGCTAAATCGAAAAGGATTCTTGAAACTAACATTTTAATTGCTAAGAAAGCAGGTTATACTGTTCTACCAACTCCAATCCTCTAGAATTGTAACGCCCCGGCCGAATCCTTGCTATAGGGTCGTCACCAAGAACCACTCGTCAGGCTGACAACTGGCCCCACAGACCAACACTAGTCCTTTCAGTGCGTTTTGGCCTTTGTATGCTTTGTGGTAACCAAGGACATGTTACGAATGAATATGCTAAATCGAAAAGGATTCTTGAAACTAACATTTTAATTGCTAAGAAAGCAGGTTATACTGTTCTACCAACTCCAATCCTCTAGAATTGTAATGCCCCGGCCGAATCCTTGCTATCGTGTCGTCACCAAGAACCACTCGTCAGGCTGACAACTGGCCCCACAGACCAACACTAGTCCTTTCAATGCATTTTGGCCTCACTCGCGCACACCCTGAGAAACTTCCCAGGAGGTCACCCATCCCAGCATTACTCCACGTTAAGCACG
>JAOVYX010016981.1:0-52793 GCA_035668315.1 Drosera spatulata | reverse complement strand
TTCAAGCACGACACATAGCCCCAGAACCTTCCCCTGCTAGGCGACTGACCTGGACCTCTTGTCCACAGGTCCAGTACGCGGTCGCAGGGTTGCTTTGATACCATACTGTAACGCCCCAAGAAACGCTTTTCAGGCTGACAACTGGCCCCACAGACCAATGTTAGTCCTTTCAGTACGCTTTGGCCTCACTCACCCACGTCCTGAGAAACTTCCCAGGAGGTCACCCATCCCAACATTACTTCGCACTAAGCACGTTTAACTACGAAGTTCTAAAGTGATGGGCTACCGAAAAGAAAAGTGCACCTTGTTGGTATAGGTAGTATTATCAAACCATTTAATCATTTTCTTGGGGTATTACACCTAGGCTCTCCCCCTCACACAAAATTGGGTTCCTCTTGGGGTCCCAAATCTATTTTCAAGTATATCATATATAAAGTACAGTATACCATACAAGAATTCCAATATAGATAAAGTACACCACATGAACAATTTCCTCTTCACATGAGGTACTTTGGACATTGATTTCTTATTCATCCGAAATCGATTTTTGAGAACTTTAGCATATTATGATCATCTATTTGTTACGTAGTTTTCAACAAGTACAACATCGTCCCAATCCGATGATCCGAAGTATCTCAAAAAATGATCAAATCGGATCGATTTCCAACGACTACGTTCTCGCTTCAAGCCCAAAAGAGGCATTCGCGTGAGGGGGTGTGTTGAGAAAATTCTACCTATATTGGAGTTTGAAAAATCAATATAAACATATATATAGATCCTGAATTACTCATTTGATTGTCAATTGATTTTGAGAATAATGCCCAAAGGTTTAATATATACGATATATTTATTTTACTCCAAACATTGATTAAAATAAATCCGACAAATGATTCACTCTGTAAAAATAATAAGCTAACTCTAAATATCCGACAAAGTCACAATCACTTACACTTTCGTTTCTTATATAATATAGATGTAAAAATGGATATATATTATGGCACACTTAACCTTAGGTGTGTCTAATATCAATCAACGTATGAGATTTAAAACGTAGGCATAGATGTGTATGAAGATATGGGTCTCACTCTTTGATAGTGTCTCTATTAATTGTTGGGCTCTCATTTCAAGATTCATCTTCCTTTCATGTTTTAATTTTAACTGTTTGATTTATGCATACACATCTTAGGTTATGTGTGTCATGATATATATATATATTCGTCAAGATGAATATAGATTTGTAGGTAAGGGTTTTTCTTCTGGGTGAATTATTGAAGAATTTTAAATGCAAATTTTTCTTATATTTTGATCCCATTTCGATTTTTACAGTTGATATATACAAAAATACAGTTTACAGAACATGATATGCAGTTCATAAAGCATGATATGTAGTTCATAAATCCAAATGGGAATCAAAAAATAAGAAAAACTTGCATTTATCTTTTTTTTTTTTTTTTTTTTTTTTTTTGGGTTTATCTTAAGAAATTGACAGTGAAAGGTTTTGTCTTCAGCTATACAAACCTATAAGCGTTCTCTTGTCCACTTAATACTTCTGTGGTAGATGGAGGTGATTTTTTACGGGATTAGGTGATTTTTTTTACGGGATTATCCCATCATTATGGCCATTGATAAATACCATGGCCACCTTAATGAGGTTTTCTCTCCTCATAACTCTTCGTTGATTGAATGACAATGTCAGTAGCTTAATTATTGCTCTTTTCGTCCTAGAAAAATCATCTGCTTGATATATAACTTAGTCCTAGAATTATTATTTATCTTGTAGAAATATTAACTCTCATGCATTTACTTATCGAACGTAATTAATTCTTGGACGTTTTCAAGTTCTAATCATATGGTTGGAAAATGATTGTTTATCATAGATCTAATGTTTTTAGCATGACATGTATGTTACAAAAACGGAGCTTAGAGCAAAATAATTTTTTTAATGAAAAACAAGTCTTCTTACACGCTAGCTAGCTGCTGAAAAAGAACCGAATTGTTTTTTCCTGTAGCAGTTGAATAATGTTTCCTGCTGCTGGAAAGTAGCTAAAACGACTCGACAGAGATGAAATTCGAAATATTTAATTTCTTCCCAAAATCGTAGTACTGATTAGTCATTATCCGAATGCAACTTTACCTTCAATGAATACATGATCCTCTTTGATTCTACAAATCTCAAAACAACATGAAAACTATATCATACTTCACATGATGAAAATGTGAAGAGAATGGGCAAAATTGTTACTCACTAACCAGTGTAGACAAAAATAGAAGCAGTGAGACAATTGCATTAATTTTTTTGATTCTTGTGAAATCTAGCTTTGTTTTACGCCTACAACACGTTATTGTCATAAAAAGTTAGCAAGAAATTGACTAATCACATATTGCGGAAGCAAATATTATGAAATATAGATCGCGACAAAATGATCTGATTCCGCCAAGACATACATGATTTATCTCACAATAGCTATCTTGGTCTTAATATGGTTCATGGCACGGCAATATATACAGCGACTAGACCTTAGTACAAGTCGGCATTATCATTAAGATCACCATAATCAACATTACATGCATGATCAATAGTGGGCAAAACTATATGATTGGTACACGACTATGCAACACATTAATTTAATTCACACACGAGAAAAATAATTAGTTTCGACGTTTGAGTACTAGGATTAGCTAAATGCTTCCAAACATACAAATACGCACGAGGCTGTTTGATCAAACATGACGACGTATGAAGTTATCGGGAAACAACGCCAAGATCAAACTAATATTTTGACTTCATTAATTCAACATCCTGGCCTTTTTTGTTGGGTTAGTGTATAATAGAGACTTAACACAGTGTCACCAACAAGATATATGGTCTTAACTTAGAATAAGACTACTCGTAGTTATTAGTTTGAACAACATAGTTCATGTTTGCACGCTGGCGGAATTAAAGCACATGAAAAAGCGAAAAGGAAAACCATATTTCTCATCTTGAAAGTTTAATTAGAGATGCGTAAGAAATGATTTTTAGTGGTACACTGATTTCAACAAGTGACAAATAACCCACGTTTTAGCATGCCACATCACTCCAGTTATAATCTTCGAGACATCTCGAATATATTGACTATAATCAAAACACAGAAACATAAAGATATCGATGTCTTCAAGAAATATGAACCTCGAGCAAATAGTCTGGTAAGGTAAGCATTAAACAATATACAAAATATCCTCCGTCTCATATTATATATCATATTTTTTTATTTCGATTATCTTAAAATATAATCAACATATCATATTTAATAATTTTTTCACATAAAAAAATCAAAACAAATCATAATCTGTTACCGTACATCCATCACCTTCTTCTTTCTCCTTTATTTCTCTTTTTTAAACCTCACTTATGTATTATTATTATTATAATCTTTTTAATTAAATTATATATAAATTCAACACATATATGAATTCGTATATTTCGTCAATTCGTTATATCTGGAGAGGAGGTAGTATGACACTATGGGCGTCGAATACTTCCAAAAGCCCAATGCTATTCTCGGGCCGTCGTCAATTCATAATTGGGCCGACAAGTTTGTGTTCATCCTCAGAGATGAGAAACGACGCCGGACAGCAGGCGCCAAATTTCGTTGAACCTGGAAAAATTAGGGTTTCAATTATCATCTTCCTCTCAGATCACTGAAATCTCCGCGATTTTCTTTGTCGAATTCATCTGTGTTTTGATCTTCGGATCGCAATCATGTTTCCCAAGGTTCTCATGGTGAGTGATTATCATTTTTTTGCTTTTGTTTTTTTAAATTGGAGTTTTTGTTGTTCTAGATGTGATAGGTTTTCTCTGTGGTGATGTTGATGTGATTTGTGTGTTCTGTGAGCAGGTAGCGGAGAAGCCGAGCATCGCGCTCTCGATTGCCACGGTTCTCTCTGGTGGTCGTGTAGGTTTCCGATGAAAAACCCTGCTTGTTAAACCCTAGATAATATGCTGCTGGACTTAATTGTTTGATTTTTTTATCTTGTTGATGATGGAATTTTGACTCGAAATCGGATATTTTTGTTGAAATTAGGATATAGTTAGGCATAGTCAGCCAGTCGGAGAAGAATGAAAATCTGTAGTTAGCTTTGGATTACAACTTGATGCCCCCCTCTCCGAACACATGTTTTTTGCATGTGAAATACAATCAGATGTAGAAATGGTACTGAAAGTGGCTGACACCATTTGGATTAACAGGTTAATATTAATCGGTAGTTATATCTTACAGTATCTCATAGTTGCAACTCATTTGCGTGTTGGCGGTCGGAGCATAGGCTTCAGTCACCAAATTATATCGTTCTCGATTAGTCAGGCAAAATCCAGATTAAGATTCTTAATTGGAGTTGAGTAGCTTGATGCGGTGGAGAGAATGATCAAGTTGAGGGAGTGAATTTTCTTTGACAAAACTCCATATATTAAAAATACTTGTTAGGTGCTTTTTTGAAAATGGATGAAGAAATCACACTAGATGGAACTCACCCGTTCAGATGACGAATCAACGGAGTGCTGGATTTGAGTCTGCTGTATCTCATTTTTTGGCTGGGTGGAAGCACCAGATGTTATGGGTTCTGCTACCATTTGAAATATTAACAATCTCTGGTTTTTAGGTGGATCATCTTTAGCTGCACAATATAAGTGAGGATTATTTCCTTCATAACTTTATACATCAAGTTCTGGGCCTGTGCTAGCCATTCAAAAAGAAAGAGTTGAGACATCATCCTTTCCCTAATTCTTTCCCTAATTGCCATCATTGGTCAACTCTACTAGTTTTCAGAAGGAGGTGCATAACCATTTTGTGCTTGACAGCTTGTGTGAATGTATATCTACTTCTGTGAGTGTATACTGTATTGACCCACATTCTCAAGCTGAAGTTAGTTTCTTGAGCTTATTGTCTGTTGGGTTTGACCCTTTAGTTGATGATATGGGGAAACATCTATTTGGAAACGGAAAATTGCTATTTGGAAACAAGCTGTAAAGCGCTATAGCCTATAGCGGTTTACCTGGTAAAAAGTATAGCGCTAAAGGCTGTAGCGCTTTACAACCTGTTTTCCAAACACAATAATTCGTTAAGATCTTTCCAAAAACGCTACTCAAATATTCAATAATTACAAAAAGTACACTCAAAATTTCAAAATTCTGTGTTGGCCGCTCAAAACTTTTACTATATTCCTGTTCACCAACTTTCGGCATTGTTCCGTCAAAAGAAACGAAATTAAAATACAAAGTTGGTAAAATAAAAAATAGAACAAAGTATTTTTAATAGAAAAAATAACACACAGAGACATCTATTTCACATAAAATAAACAAAAACATAAAATGAAAAGTAAAAGGTTTGTCATCAGTCTGTCCTCGTCGTTGTCGTCATTGGTTCGTCGTCGTCCTCGTTAGTTCGTCGTCGTCTTCGTTGTCAGTTCGGCTAAGGTTGACGACAGTGATGACGTACTGACGTGCAGTACGTGGTTCCATGGTTTCTGACTAGGGTGTATATTTAGATTTGAAATTGAATTTTTTTATGAAAGTTAATATTTTGTATAATTATTGATAGTTTTGTTATAAAAGTAAATATGGTGTGTAAATCTTTCAAATGAAAATTATTTGTATAAATATTGATGGAGTACCTATTAGGGAAAAAAAATAAGGTGGGGTATTTATATGTCAGTTAATTCTTTATATGGATACCTATGGAGAATTCTTCGAAATTACAATTTTAGTTATGACGGAAGTAGGTAAAATGACATTTATTTAGGATTTGGGTGGTCGAGATGAAATTTTAAAGAATTGTATGTGTTTTTTTGAATTATGTAAGATTTGATTTTTATTTTTTTTTTTGTGGCAAGAACCCTGATTCCTTATTTACGTTTGTACACCCGATTTTAATTATTTACACGCCATTTTGTTATGTTTCATTTTAGTGTGTGTACATATAATCTAAAATTATTAACATTTCTTATCGTAAGTTTTAAATGTAATGAATCTAATTAATAAAGAAATCAGAGATACTTTTTTATTAACCAAAAGAGTCGATTTCAAAGGTCGAATCTTTTTACAAGTATGATAGGATTTGTACTCAAACGTTTATGAGAACGAAACAGTTCTCTTAGACGATATGAGCTCTTGATTTCTTCATATTTTCAATGTTTTAGGTTATTGATAACATGATAAAATTCTATTTTTTTTATGGATCTTGTGTCATGTGGTCTTGAAATGATAAACTATATGATGAAGGACGACTGGATGTAACGCGCAAGTGACGGACACGACCTTCGTCCTTCCGACGAAAATGGACCAATCTTGCTCGAATGTTATTGGAGCAGTACAATGTGGACTATAATAAAACGTCGACATCCATTGACAAATTAGATGTATTCTGGTTTTGCTCTATCTCCCACGACAACGGTATGGAGTCGGGGTTGTCATCTTCGTTGCCAACGTCTTCGTCGGCGAGATAATTCAACACCTGTTGACGAAAAAATGGGTGCATGTTGTCGTCATAGTCGATTGGTTGAAATCCTCCGGCCCTTATGTTTGTTTGACTAATTTATATCGAGTTTCTGAACCTTGTTTTTCGTTTTTGCGTTACTTTTTTCCTTTGATCTTTGGTAACAAAATTTTGGACAATTTTAGCTTCTTGGTGACAAAAATGAAGCAACAAGAATCACGTTCTTTCGTCGTCGATTTGCACGTAATTTGTTTCATTCGAGGTGTGATTGGCATAGAGTATTTTCATTTTTGTTGTTCTACGAAAGGAATGATCCATGCCACGTATCTCCTCTTATAGATTCTCGTGAGTATAGCGCTAAACCTTGGCAGGAAAACATGTGACCATTCCTTCAATCCATCTAATCTTCCCGTTCGTTGAGTCGGAGAACCAACTATCACCACATGTGACCATTCCTTCAATCCATCTAATCTTCCCGTTCGTTGGGTCGAAGAACCAACTATCACCACATGTGACCATTCCATTTTTTTTTTCTAAGAATAGAAACTATTTTTCTACATTGTGTGGTCATCAATAAAATTCAACATTAATAAATATGTTCGCTTTAGTTTATATTTGTATGTAAATGGTTGGAAAATTGAAAAGTTAGTGGATACCAAATGAAATATGCCAAATTTAAAAGGTTTAAATGGTCGTAAATATCATCTGGAACCATGAAGTGTGCCAAATTAAGAAGGTTGAAATGGTCGTATATTGAAAAAGTGAGATATGATCATATGAGGTAAAATTAATGTGTCATTGAATTTCTCGTTTGTGTTTTATATGTGTCATACTCTTAGACTTATTTAATATTGTGATACGATATATTCTATGTATTATGTATTAGTTATTAAATAATTTACGTATTTTAAGTGTATTATGATATGTTTTCACTTACATATATATCTTTGCCATAAACTTAAAAGGACTTGATATTATATATTTATTAATCAATCACACTTCTATTTTGGATAGTCAATATTAAATGTTAATATATAAAAGCTTGGATATATTAAATTTACAAGAATTTAATATAATATAACTATTTTGTGATATCTAACACATAAATTTTAACGATAAAAAGGACTAAATAAATTAATAAAAAGATCAATATAAGATATTTAGTTTCAAAAACAATACTTGAACAACTATGATGATATGGTTTTGGGCTTGGCTTGATGGGCTTGTTTTCAAAAACCATAGGTCGAAAGCATATTTTCTCATTCTTCCAATTCTATTTCACTATTCACTAATATCTAGAAATAGTACATATAAACAACTAAACAAGTCAAGTATATCAAATAGAGATTTTATTGCTTGTTTATTTTGATCTCAAGATTAGTATTTAGCAAAGTAATACTTTTTGTGCTTAGACAGATACAAATTTTGTACTTGGGTTAAATAGCTATAATTGTATAGTCCAAATATTAAGTAAAAGAAATCGAGTTTTTGTTATTAAAAAATTAGACATTTAGGGTGATGAACTCAAAGTGTTCTAATAAAACCAAAAGAACACAGTGTGTCACGTAAATTAGAACAATCACTATGTCGATGGACACAAACACAGCAAAGAAACACACAAACTGTTGTATTGAGTAATCTCTCTGAGGGAATTCTTCACAAATTCTATCTACATTTGCACATGAACATTGCTACTTTTATACTACATAAGAATGCACTATAACAAATTATTCTAATGCAAATTGGTATATAATATTTATGAGTGAGATAGGTTGGGTGTTGTGCTTGGCAGCCACACCTCCACTTAGCATTGTTTAGCACTCCTCCTTGGATGACGAGACAATAACAAAAGTTTATACTAATATATTTCTCATCGGTTATGGGAATATGACTGTATCGTTAAAACCTTGTTAGGACAAATTTATTGGGATAAAAACCTGATCGAAGAAAAAAGAATGCAATCTCCTCCTCAAAAGCAGCTCACTTCATTGAGTTGTATTTAGCTAAGAAAATCTTTGAGTCGTCGAATCTCGATTTTATGTTTGAGTAACTCAAAAATTGCTTTTGAGGAGTGGCTTAGTGAATAGATTTGTTCATACTGGATCGAATTTGTCGGATACTTATATCTTCATTCTTTTGAAGATCATATGCAAAGAAGAATTTTGGAGATATATGTTTAGTTCTATCACTTTTAATATACCTTTCTTTGAGTTGCATAGTGCATGCTGCATTATCTTCGTGTATTACAATAGGGTTATCTTCAACTAAACATTATTTTATAGGAGATTTATCAAGGTAATGCAGAAGGTAGCTTTCTTTTATTGGATTAATTATCACCATAAAATTGAATTTAACGAGTATTGCATATGTTGAAAAAATAAATAATTTTAGATTATTTTTTTCCGTACATTAACAGTGATTTCAGACTTTGAATAGTGATTTTCACACTGTGAACACTCGTAAAACATTTCATGAACAGTACTGACAGTGTATGTACAATGTCCGGCAGAGGACATGAACAGTGTAAAAAATAGATTTTTTTATATAGTATATCAAACTGAAGAATCTCACCCGAATTATCTTTACGGTAAATAAATGAGATCTGAGATGAATTTGGATTGAGCTTAACTCGTACTGATAACGTGTTGTAATATAACCAAAAGAACACAGTATGCCATGTAAATTAGAACAATCTCTCTGTCGATGTACACAAACACAGCAAAGAAACACACCGACTATTGTATTGAGTAATCTCTCTTAGGGAATTCTTCACAAATTCTATCTATATTTACACATGAACATTGCTACTTTCATACTACACAAGAATGCACTATAGCAAATTATTCTAATGCAAATAGGTAAAGAATATTTATGAGTGGGATAGGTTGGGTGTTGTGCTTGGCAGCCACACCTCCACTAAGCATTGTTTTCCTCGTTTCATCAAGTTTTTTTATTTAAAAAATAACAACTAAAATCTATCTAGGTTCGCGTTGCTTCCTTGCTTTGGCTCGAACCACAGAGATATACACTTTGTCTTCTTCTTTTGACGCCTATCACGTCCCAAATATATTTTCCATTACTAAATATGTTGTATTATAAATATTATAGCTAAATTGTTCCTAGCCCGTTCAAATAAACATGTTCTATTATTATGTAGTCGTAATCAAGATGAATATAATTTGGCCTAAGAGAAAACATTTAAAATTATTTAAGATATGTATTTTGTTATGTTTACATTAATTTAAAAATATGTGAAAAAACGGAAATACGACCCTCATTTATTTTCTGTGCAATTTAAATGTCTATAACAATACCTGATTTGCAATATGGTGGAAGATATATGCCAAAGTAGGGTTGCCACACAAACTCGCACTTCCTCATAGTATCCAAGTACGCCTTGACCTCAAGGTTTTCATAATCGGAATCGAAATCAGCAAATTCTCAAACCGATTCGAATTGGTTGAATCGGACCGATTCGATTCAAACCTATTTTTATCAATTTTTAAGAGAGAAAAAACAATAAAAAAGATAAACATCAACATAGAAGAGGCAAAATTAAGAAAACAAGTAAATAATATAAACCAAAATTATAGAAGTCTTAATTCGATAATTTCACATCTTTATGCAATCAAACTTCAAATTACAAAACATAAAATATTCAACATCATTAATTCGATATATTTTTAGTGATTTATAAATCAGAAAAATAATGAGTGACGATGATTCTCAAAATATCGTCCATAATATATAGGATTCTCGTTAGGATCCTCATCAGGATCCCGAGTTTTTACGCATACAAGTCGGATCATTACCACGACCGAGAAGCTCGACATCAGAAAAGTCATGAAAACATGATATCTCGGTGGTTTAAATCTTTTTTTTTTAAAGCATGAAAGGTAACATGATAACCCGAATCGATATGAATTGTCCGATTTAGGCCTGATTCGTTCGATTCGGGCCAATTCAAGCCATTTGTTAGAAAATCGGTGTGAATCGTTGTCGCTGGAGCCAAAAATCGATCCGATTCACCGATTAATCAGCCGATTATGGAGATTTTGTAATCCATGCTCGACCTGGTGTATCTTCAACGCCACAACGTCCTTGTGGGACTTGTACCCTGACCATCAATGTCCCCACGGTGGGTCGGGAAAACCCTAGTGCGTCCAATCCTGATCATGTAAACCACCATACGACACGGGGGTTAGGCACGAAAACCTCTCTCATATCCACATCTGAAGTATGCGTATAGGATCGACAATTTAGCTCGAATCCCTCTAAGAGGACATACAAAGTTGTCGAACATGAATGTCAACATGACGCTATCCCAGTTATGTTGTCCAAAGTCATCAAAATCCTCCATGTACTGGAGATAGAAAAAAGCATAAGTTTAAAGCATATAGTAGTAGGCAAAACAAACAGTGACAAGATATGTAAATTTATTATATAACTTGCCCACAACGAAGAATCATATTCGATGCTTGGAGATTTAATTTGGTATATTTTGATTTTAGGAAACAATTACTCAAATCAAATCCTAACAAATATAATCATATTTTAAACAAATAGGAAAACAAAGAATGCTTAGATTTTTTTTAGAAAAAAAATCTTTGGGTACTTTCATAGAAAAACAAGAAGGGGTGGTATTTATTGGAAATTTTTTTTGCTAAATAATACATTTAAGTAATTTTTCTAAACATTATTGATCAAATCACAAATTGCATAAATGGATCTACTCGCTTAAAAAAAAAAACCGTTTTCTAAATACAATCACCTAAGCTCCATTACAAAATTCGTCCAAACCGGCTCCATTAAACTATTCATCCAACCTAAATTGCCAACATATAATAATTCCTCAATCCATCCAAACCTGGCTCGAACACCATAAGCATTATGGCATACATTTGCATCACGACTCGATTTGCGCATCCCGAACTATTTCATCAAAATAAAAACAATTCAATTTCGTATGTATGCCGATTAAAATTTTTATCAAACACTACAAACATTTCAATTTGTTTTTCATATTTAACATTTGATATAAAATCCCGTATTGGCATTTGGATTACTAACATGCACAGTCCATTTTTCACCAAAAAAAGAAAGATAAAAGAAAAAGGATTCAATCCGACAGCCGATAGCCGAAATCCCACAGGAATCCCACCGGATTTCCCCTAAATCTGTCGAGGATTAATTTCCAACAACATTTCAACAATTCAATTATTACAACTCCATTCACAACCCCGTTCACAAATCCGGTCACAAATCCGGTCCAATAATTCAATCCCGAATCTAAACAATAACCTAACCAAATTCAACGAAAATCGTCGGATCTATCAACCCAACACCTCAACAATCATAAATCTTGGTTCAATTCGTATCCCGGATTCAATTTGTTGCCCGGATTCAATTCTCACAAAACCATCAAACTCAAACAAAAACAACATAATTAACAAAGTAAATAACATAAATTACCTTAAGCGTAATGAATCGTGACGTTTTGTACGTAGAATTTGTGTGTGGGCAAAGACAGGAAGATCGTTGGAAAAAATCGCCGTCGGCATGTGTGTGTTTTTTGGTGAAGTTGAAGGAGAAGAAGAGAGAAGAGAATGCATGGGGGGTTAATTCTTGGAAGGAAACAAAGAGTAAAGCATTACAAGTCCCAGTGCTTTATGTTAGGGTAAAGCGCTGGGGACTTGTAGCGCTGTACTCTTTGTTTTCATTTAGCAAAATAATGTTTCCAAATAGCAATTGGGTGCTCTGGGCTTCTTGTTCAATTTTTAGCCGTTATCTTGTGAAAAATTTAGCACATTCCTTACTTTAAGTTCTGATTTAAATGCCTCTTTCTTTCTTTTGCTTGCATCACATCAGTACCCTTTGCAAATGGTTGGCATTTTGTCTCCTTGATGTAATTGATAGATTTCTCTCTGTCTTTAAATAATTTGGCTTGTACAGATTTCTACAAGGAGGGGTAGTACCGAGGTCCATGAATTTGATGGAAAATTTTTGGGGGTTCAATCTCATATCAAAGTAACCGCAGTCATTGGTCATGTCTTCAGGTTAGCTTCCTATTTCTATAGATCTCTAAATATTTCTTGAACATGAACTTCAATTTTAAATATGGAAACCTGTGCTGTGATACTTGTACTATGTTCTTATAAATGGAAAGATATATAGTACTCTGAGCAATGTGGTTACATATGTTTCATGTGAAAATGCTCAACATTGAGTGCACCAACTACCAAGTTTGTTATGATCTTTCACCTGGTTGGATGCGAACACTCTGTGATGTAGTTAAATTCATGGCATGTCGTTTGCAATGGTAGCATTGATTTTCCTCCAAGATATCAAGATTGGAACGCTACAGATCCTTCAGATCTTTTTCAAGCTCAGACATTGAAGAATGAAGCCAATCCTAAGGTGCAATGACGTTCTTGTATCATGCAGATTTGAAATTTAAGGTTGAGGGCTTCTAAGATAATGGAATTTTCTCATTGCTACTCTGTTGGTCAGGCTCATATTCGAAGGCATTTGAGTCAAGAAGCTCGTGGTTGCAGCCATTTGGTACTGTGGTTGGATTGTGATAGGGAAGGAGAGAACATTTGCTTTGAAGGTGCCTCTCTCTCCTTTTACACTTAAGTTTCATACTTAATTTTGTGCTATTTGCATTCATGCATTTGTTGTGTATTCATTTGTAATTTTACCACAGTTACGTAAAAAACCAGTCTGCTAATGAAGGCAACTTACAATATCTGATATCTCTTTTGCATCCTGCAGTTATTGCGTGCTGTGGCTTTGATGCCAAGGAGCGTACAAAAAATATTTATCGTGCACGGTTTTCCTCTGTCACCGAGAAAGACATTATGAAGGCCATGGGCAGCCTTGTTTATCCAAATAAGAAAGAAGCATTGGCTGTAGATGCTCGGCAAGAGATAGACTTGAAAGTTGGAGTGGCTTTTACCCGATTCCAGACTGGTTATTTTCAAGGCAAATATGGCAATTTAGATGCTAGAGTCATCTCGTGCGCTTCTTATCATTTCTATACTTTGTTTTGCGGTATCTCGTGCCTTTCTTTCTGTTGTTTCGTATTATTAGCCCTTTCTGCGACGGGAACCTGGAAGGCCAGAGGAATATTTGAAACTACTGATTTCTGTTCCAGTTTATGTCTATACTTTTATGTGTTGTGCCAATCGTTTAGACTTATATGTGTTGTGATTGGTTACATGGATGAAGACTTGCAGCAACAAAAAGGGACAAATGATGAGTGACTGGAGAGGTTTAGGCAGTTGTAAACATGAAAGTATTTTGTAATGTGGGTGAGTGATAGGTTCATACCAGTGAGCATGTCGCCTTGGCAAGTCAAGTTGCACAATGTTTTATATAATATCTCCAATATCAGCTTGTTACTTAACGTCTGTGGTCGATTCCTCGTCAACAACACTAGTTCCTTATGATTTGAAGCTAGTGCAAGGTTTGGCTGTGGATGAACTAAAAATTTGATAGTTAAGTGAAAAATGTGGCTGCAACATTATGCCGGAACTGATGGCAGCTATGTATTCTGAGGCAACTTGGGATCATTGCGTATGTATCACTGCTTGTGCATCAGTATCTTGGTTTTCTTAGTTGTACGGCTGCTTATGGAAACTTTTCAATGTCATGAGTGTTATGCCTTTTGAATCAGGACTTTGATAGCTTCCGTGGTCCTATAGCTGATTGTTAAGCCGTGTGGCTTGACTACTATTTAGCAGCCATGGTGCTGAAAGGTGTCTAGTGATGAGTTTAGGTTGATGTTCTTCCCTTGCCACTAGTTGCTGGTTCATTATTTTCTGAAGGAGTGGACACCATAGCTTGTGATGAGTGCTGCAATGGTTGTATCTTATAATATGTTCTCCATTTAAAAAAATTGTTGTCATCTTCTTGTCCCAGGTACGGGCCATGCCAAACTCCAACCCTTGGTTTCTGCGTACAGCGTTACTTGCACATTAATACCTTTAAGCCAGAAAAGTTCTGGGTTCTGCACCCTTATATTATTCAAAAGGGGTATGAGCTGAAGTTGGAATGGGTACGGGAGAAGTTGTTTGACTTGGAGGTAAGCTTCTTTTCTGTCTTCTGTTATTTATGACCTTTACCAACTATGACATTTAGTTTTGGCTGTTCAATCTAATTTGAGAGTTTGCTGATGATTTTCTATATGTAGGTTTCCTTGATGTTCCAAAGGTTGGTGGAGGACGATGGATCAGTTTTAGTAGTCAATGTGTTTGAGAAGCAAGAAACCAAGAGTCGTCCTGCTGGTTTGAACACTGTGAATCTGCTGAAGGTCCAAATGATCTCTTTTGTTGCTTCATCTTTTCCCCTTATGGAATTTGGTTTTTTCTTTATAAAGCACTTCGGAGTTTGTGTATGGTGTTCTACTTTTAAGTGTTGCATTTTGGGAAGTTTGTGTCTTGCTCTGCTTAATTTATCATCCTTCAGTTACACAACCCTTTTTCTGGAGCCTCGATAGTTGCTCGACAACTAGAATTTGTGATTAAATTTTGTCAAAGCGCTGTGGTTTTTGTGCTTCAAATCAGTATATTACCTTCGATGTAGAACATACTTTTGGCCAAAAGCTACTCTGGACAGATTTGGGGGTCATTCACTGCTATAGAAGTGATTGAATTCGCTCTCATCTGCGATTGAAGATCGTTGTGCTCTGTGTTTGCTACGTTACGATTTGGCATACCTGTTAAGCAAATTCTTTTTGTGTTCTGTTCAGGTTGCCTCAAGTGCATTAGGCTTTGGGCCACAATTGACAATGCAGTTAGCTGAGCGGTTGTATACTCAAGGTTTTATCAGGTTGTCCTTACCAACCTGCTTTCATATAATGTTCTGCATGACATTTTATTTGATAGGTGATATGTGTTCTCCACGGCATTTAAACTGATTGGTGATGGCAAAGAACGGTTGTATAGGCCTTTTTATCTTTGTATGTTAATATGCTGCTTGAGCACAAGTATTTTCAGATGATGACTCCAGGACTTGAGCACAAGTATAGGCCTTTTTTTCTACCCTCCGATGCCTACCTTCTTTTGTATGCTAATAAAATATTGGATTCCTCGTCCCCTATGGATACAGTCAACACTAGGTTCTAGAACATCATTTTTTATTCTATGTAGATATTACTATTCTCTCAAAAGTTCAATGTACTTATCTTTCAGTTATCCACGAACAGAGAGTTCAGCATATCCTTCTTCATTCGACTTTAGAGGTGCACTTGAAGTGCAAAAGAATAATCCACATTGGGGGGATTATGTACAAGGTCTTCTTGCGAGTGGATATGTAAAACCGCATTCTGGAAGCGATGCAGGTGACCATCCTCCCATAACACCAATGCGATCAGCAAACGAAGAGGTGCTGGGATATGATGCTTGGAAATTGTATCAATATGTCTGCCAACATTTCATTGGTAGTCTATCCCCCGATTGCAAATATATCAGGTAGTAGTAATTCTCAATCTCGCTTTTTATACCAGTTTGGTGCTTGCTGGTCTGGTACTTCTGCCCGCTGGTGGGAGCTTTTGTATCTATCAACTTGGGAAGTTTAATAGAGGGTTTTTTCCAGTAAATGATGTAATTTGCTGTTTGTCTGATATTCCAGGAAAAAGGTTGAGTTTTCAGCCGGCGGTGAATCTTTCTATTGTACAGGACAACATGTCACAACTCAAGGGTTTACAGCCATAATGCCATGGTTGGCAATTAGTGAGAAGAGCCTTCCCGAATTCACCGAAGGAGAGAAAATAAAATTATCGAGAGTTGAATTAGACGAGGTACACGATTGACATTTTTGACTGCATGGAGGAACATATAAAGGATTCATGCAGCGATTTTTTTTCCCCTTGATTCAAGAACCAACTGTAGGCAGTTGATCATGATGCTTTACAATCAGTTGTAAACGATGTTTTATCCTGAATGTTGATGGTTTTTGCGTTTCGTTTTGTGAATTTCTGAAAATATTTAGGGTGCCACTTCTCCTCCAGATTTCCTTAGTGAGAGTGAGCTTATATCTTTGATGGAAAAGCATGGAATTGGTACTGATGCATCCATCCCTGTGCATATCAACAATATATGTGAGCGAAACTATGTTCAGGTTAGTGACTCTTGCTGTTTCAGAGTGTTTATTTACAGTGCCCAAGGTTACAAAAGTTGATTTTCATCTTTGTATGTATTTCAGGTGCAAACTGGGAGGAAGTTGGCTCCAACGGCTTTGGGTATAACCCTGGTCCGAGGTTATCAGCTCATTGATCCGGATCTATGCTTGCCAGACATCAGGAGATTTATTGAACATCAGATCACTCTTATTGCCAAAGGTGAAGCAGATCATTCACTTGTTGTCGAACACGTCCTTCACCAATTTAAGCAAAAGTTCATGTACTTCGTGAAGCAGGTAAGTGATCAGTTTTCTTGGTTTGTGTCCGCCCTTGTCTTCTTTTTTCCTTTTTCTTTTTCGTTTTTTCTTTTCTTTTGGGGTTTATTTATCTTGATGGTTTGCAACTGCTGGAAAATCATTTGCTGCTCTGCTCCTACTGCAGATTGAGAACATGGATGCGTTATTTGAAGCTCAGTTCTCTCCTCTTTCAGCTTCTGGGCGTCCGCTTAGTAAATGTGGAAAGTGTCTACGTTATATGAAGTTCATATCCAGTCAACCTCCGCGACTATATTGTGGTACATGTGAGGAAGTCCATTATCTTCCTCAAAAGGGCTCAATCAAGGTGCTCTTCACACCATATTTTTTGTTATACCAGACTACCAGTATGCCGTCATCAGTTCTTAGCTCAAACTGCTAAACTATGCGTGTACCCATTCCACAGCTGTACAAGGAACTCGCATGCCCTCTGGACAGTTTTGAGCTGTTGCTTGTATCCATGCCTGGTCTGGAGGGGAAATCGTTCCCACTCTGCCCGTACTGCTACAACAACCCTCCATTTGAAGGCATAGAGAACCTCTTTGGTGCGGGTAGCAGTGCCCCTGGTTCAGCAAAAAGGCCTGGAAAGGGAGCTGGGATGCCATGCTTCCTATGCCCACATACAACATGTCGGCATTCATTAACCTCTCAAGGTGTATGTGCTTGCCCGGAGTGCAGCGGGACCCTCGTCCTGGACCCTGTCAGCGCTCCCAAATGGAGGCTTAACTGCAACTCGTGTAACTGCCTCGTTTTCCTGCCGGAAGGTGCTCATCGGATCTCAACTACCCGGGAACGGTGCCCTCAGTGTGATTCCACTATCATAGAAGTCGACTTCAATAAGAATAACACGCCTTTGAAGGATGGAGCTACCTTGCATCGTGGTTGCATTCTTTGTGATGAGTTGCTGCTCTCGTTGATTGAAATGAAGTATGGGAAGTCGACGTTCAAGAGGTTTGGAGGGAGAGGAAGAGGAAGAGGACGGGGCAGGGGAAGAGGACGCGGTGGTAACCGGAATCTTGACCCCAAGATGAGCTTCAGGGATTTCTGAGACTGTAACGGCTAAGGTATCTAATGCGTCTGCACGCTGCTGTAGCCACTTTGCCTACTGGTTCAACGTTGTGTTAGTTGTCGTAACTTTGGTTTATTTATTTGGTAAGAGTAGGAAGGATGTGTAATGTATTGTGAAAACTGTGCTCTAGAATGGAATCGTGGATGATTAATGCGCTGATCACGGTGGACTCATCTAAGCCGGAAGGCTCTCTCTTTGTTCTCAGTTTTGAAGCGGTTGATTGTAAGTGGGGTTGTTCGCTGTTCTTGATGTTAATCTTATCTGTCTTTGACCTACAGAAAACGAGGAGTAAAACAATTCTTGATTTGTTGAAGCCTTGTAGGGAGTCTAAATGTACATTCTGTCGGAACCTTGTTGATTTGTGTTTTACTCCTGTAATGTGCAAATGGCATGGTGCATGTTTTAGATAAACTAACCAAAGAGATGGGCACGTTCGTATAACGCCATGATTTGATCGTACCAGTGAACTGTTATCCGTTGGAGATCTCCTCTATTTGCTGCGGTTTTGTCATCATCATGTTCAAAGAAAATAAGAATATGGCTAGAGTTTGCCATGCGATCTTTGACCTAATAACAATTCATCCAAGCAAACAAAGAATACAATTGCAGAGGCAGAAGAACTTTGACTGTGAAAGTTCTGTTGACGCAGTGAGCTGACAACAACAAAGCGAAAATCAATGATTCTTTGAAATGAATCAATCTATATATTTGAGTTCTAGTTCAAGGCTCTTTGCCATCAATATTCTTTAACAAGTCTATGATGAACATCATAGCAACACACTCACTTAAAAACAAGAGGCCACTCACTGCTCCTGATCATGTGGCGCAAACCAGGTGCGATGAAAATCGATCTCGCATCGAGTATAAACATACTCTTCAGTTGTGGTTAGACGAAAACCAGAGAGCATTTAGAGTACTGGTCGGTAGGGAGTCGAGAGAACAAACCTCAGCTAGAGCAACAAGAATATGAGCTCTGCTTTGTTTTGTCTCCATTGCTCACCAAACTCACTCTGTTTACAGATAGTTCGGCTTTGTATGAATCGGAGATGAGCACCTTCCTGCTGACATTGTTGTATATCTCCTGGATGACAATCTCGAAAGCTTTCCTGACATTAGTGGAATCTAGTGCAGATGTCTCCATGAAGAACATCCCTTGTTCTTCTGCAAGGTTCTTCCCTTCTTCAACACTGACGGCCCTGATGTTACCCAAGTCACATTTGTTTCCAACCAACATTTTCGCCACTGTAGTATCGCAATGAGCTGCAAGGTCATAACACAAGAAAGATGACATACGGGTATTCAGAATCAAATAGCAAATATCAGGGAGCAGAAAACTGATACAGCAGAAACCATAACTAAAATGAGACGGCAACCCTCATATACTTCCCCATACTATATGTGTGCATGCTCCTTCTGCACCCTTGTGGAACCATAAGGCCTAGTTGCAGATGCTGATCAGCAGATGAAAGTCTAACCTAAGGTTGTGCCATCAGTTCTGCACCCAGAAGAGAAAAGAGCATAAGCTTCCTACTTGGACCAATCACATTCCACCTTCCGCTGTAGATAACTTCCGGCCTATACTGTACATATTCAATCATCACACACAAAAGTGATGATACGACCATGTGGTATCTTAGTTTCTACTCAAGAGCTACAACTTTCCCCTTACAATACTGGCCATAATGTTCTCCAACCAAGGACATTACCGGCATTCTTCTTTCTTCTTCAAAGTTGAAGCAAGTATGCGACATGCATCAACTCAATCAACATCAACTATCGTCATTTGCTTAAACATATATGGCCAACGAGTTCCTCTAGCCAAGATATAGAAGTGGAATAAAAATACATCACCCCAATGGTCTTGAATGCTAGTGGCAAACTATATCTTTGTTATTTAGTGTGCTATATTTAGAGCATCTCCACCCTTTGATTGTCATTTGGGTTGCGATTTCTTATTTTTGGCAACCCAAATGACAATTTTGTAACAAATAGCAATGCATTTTACCCCCACAAATTGTTATTTGGGTTGCTATTTCAAATATTGATGGTTTATCATGGGTTTTTGAATTGGATCGAGCAACATTTGTAAAACTATAGTAAATTGTAACATGTTGCTTAATGGTAAAAATTGTGCAAATCAAGTTTACTAGTTGCAAATTATAGAGAGAGATAAAAAGGCAAGAAATTAGATTGAAGGAAAGAATCTGTAATATACAAAGAGCAAGAAACTAGAGGATGATGAATTGGGTTGATGTGACATTTGGCAATTGACAAAGAAAATGGCATTGCTACATTTTGGCAACCAAAATGACATCCGGGTGCAGGTGTCAATTGCCATTTCAGTTGAAAAAATGAAAATGGCAATGGAAATGAGAGTGGAGTGGAGTTGCTCTTAGTAACTAAAATGAGGAAGACATTTGGGAAAATGGCAGGAAAAATGAGGGGCTTAAAGATATATTGAGATGTTAAAAATATCAAATACTAATAGCAAATAACACTATCCATAGTCAATACATAGCTTTGCTTTTGATAACATGCGATGTCCTATTAGAGTTGCGCTTATACCGTTATCTCGTCATATCTTATCTGATACATGTGCAGATTAGAATGCACTCTTCTAAGCAGGTCATACGAGAGCTTGCTGGTGATAATTCTAGGCTGCCTAGTTGTGCTTTCATTTACAAACAAGGTTAAACAACAGTTCCCTATTTATTCCATATATCAATATACATTCTTAATTCAGGATGAGGATGATATCTCATGACATGCCATCTTATGGGATGCCATGATATGACTTTTTATATTAATATTTACATATATCAATCAATTCAATTCTCATTGAGGGGTTCAAAAATAATTTCACTTTCAATATATGTAATAATCAACATCAATAATTATAAAAGAAAAAAAGTAAAAAAAACTTTTCATATTTTCTCTTTTGTAGTTGGATATTATTAGCGCTTTATATATGTCATGACAAAAGAGTATGTATGTAAATATTTTTGTCGTTAGTGTAAATTATTACGAGAAAATGATACGATTAAAAATATTTTATTAGAAAAATCAAGAGCTTTTGCCACAAAAAAAAGCCAAAAATTTTTATGTCACATACTATAACAACTTGATGTGATTCATGGTGTGATACGATTAATTTGATAACTGTAATCAATTCACTAAAAAAATAGAATAAATCTCATGTTAATTTCATACAAATTATATTATAGAAGACATATATATTCATATTGTTTACTCAAACGAAAATTTGAAAATATTTGACAACATTATCAAACATAAATAAAATATCTCAATAATTTAAAAATTATTTTAATAATTTTTTTTTACATCCATGTTGTCCCGTGCACATGATTGACATTACAGTATCTAAAACTTCAATAAAAAAAGAAGTAAAAAATCATTCACTTTTTCTCATATTTTTCGTCTATTCATTTTGTCTAATAGTTAGTTCATGGATTTGACCGTCGATTGGATAAAAATTAAAGATATAAAATTCATATTCTGTGATTAAAGTTATCTTGGTTCTTACGTGAAAACTTTTTATAACTAGATTAAACGAAAAAATTATCATGGATTGTATATATTTCAAGAATCCATTAAATATTCTCGATAAAATCAAAATAATTACTAAAAATCTATGATGATATATACGTAACCAACAAAATGTTGACGATATCAAGATAAATAATCCTATAAACGATCAATTTATGAATAATTAATCACTCATATAAGATTAAGATATTCCCGTGCATCGCGCAGGTGACACACTAGTTAGGGGAAAATCACAAGTCAATCCCATTCTCACCGAGTGGACCTAATCGTCTGGAGGATAACTAAGGAATTCCCCTCGAGCCTCCAAAGGACCTATCTAGTTACTAGTCATGGACTACTTGCACTAATCCAATCTGAAAAGCAACCAAATCAACTTCTCAAAGCCAAAATTTGACATCCTGTGTTTTCATAGCACAAATGCATCAATAATTCAGTATACATCGAATCGATCCCGATCCAAAGAATACTGAATTGGACCGCACCAAAGACACCACAATTGCCAAAGCCAGTTCAAATCACTGAATCTCAACCCTGTCAACCAACTCAAAGCAATCCACAAACACAATCAAGACAGATCACAATTCAGCTTCCAGAAAACCAGATCTAATCCTCAAACAAGAAAAAACCAGATCCAAACAAACACAAACCGACTTCATCCAGTTCACTTACTGTTGAGCTCATCGAGCCACCTGGAGACACTCTCGAACGTCAACCTCCTAGTAATATCATAAACCACCAAGGCCCCAACCGCCCCCCTATAATACGCCGACGTCACAGCCCTAAACCGCTCCTGCCCCGCGGTGTCCCAGATCTGAGCCTTGACCTCCTTGCCGTCGATGTCCATGCTCTGAGTCTGGAACTCGACTCCGATGGTGGCCTTGGAATGGAGGTTGAACTCGTCGCGGGCGTAACGGGAGAGCAGGTTCGATTTCCCGACCGCCGAGTCGCCGATGATGACGATCTTGAAGAGGTAGTCTTCGGCGGTGGACTCGTCGGAGGAGGACATTGCTGGTGGTGAGTGGTGGCGGCGGCGGCGGAGAAATCGGAGATTTTTGGGGGATTGTGCAGAGGAGTGGAGGAGAGGTGGGATGGGAATGAGAACGAGAGGGAGACGGAGACGGAGACGGAGACGGAGACGGAGGACAGTGTGTGGGGTCTGGGCGGAGACTCGGTGATGATGATAATCGCATGGACTGCGTGATGATGTCTGTTTTTTTACATGCGGAAGTCAATGTAATGTCTCGCTCAACTCTTTGCGGTGTAAGGGGATATTTTTTTTTTTCAGATTTTTTTATAATAAAATTATTAAATTAGGATTATAAATAAGATAATTATTAAATTAGTGTTTTTTTTTTCAAATGTAATAAGAGAAAATGCATGATTTGATTCTAAAAAAAGGCGTCCTACGTCTTTAGTATGGATGAAGACGTCGTGCGCCTTTAGCTATCTAGAAATTCCAAACCCATATCGACCGGGACGTCTTGTTTCTATCTTTTTCTTTTTATAAAAATGGGTTTCCTCCCATCATTTTTTTCAATTTTAAATATTTAAAATTTTAATATAATTTTAAATTATTATATTTGAAATTTTAGTTAAAAAATTTTTCGACGTAGTTTTGTGACGAAATTGTTGCGAAGACGAAGTTTTAGGATTAATTTTAATAAAGATAAGCCTTAAATTTTTTATTTTATACTTTCTTAATGTACTACTTAATGTAGAAAGTAGGAAATAATTTATGAAGTGTTGGATTAGGAAATAATTTAGGAAGTAGTTATATTAATTTAAGAATTAGTTAGATTAGGAAATAATTTAGAAAATAGTTAGATTAGGAAATAATTTAGGAAGCAATTAGATTAGGAATAAATTTAGGAATCAGTTAGATTAGAAAATAATTTAAGAAGCATTTAAATTAGAAAATAATTTAAGAAGTAATTAAATTAGAAAATAATTAAAATAGTAAACAATTAAATTAGAGAATAATTTATGAAGTGATTAATTTAGGAAATAATGTACTTAGAAAATAATTAACTTAGAAAATAATTTAATTAGAATATAATTAAATTAGAAAATAATGTACTTATGTAGAAATTAAATTAGGAAATGATGTATTTAGTAAGTAATTAACTCAAAAATTAATGTGTTAAGGACCTAATTAATTTAAAAAATGTATTAACATAGAAATTAATATAGTTAGAAAGTAATTAATTTAAAAAATGATATACTTATGACGTAATTAACTTAGAAAATAAAATAACTTAGAAATGATGTACTTAGTAAGTAATTAACTTAGAAAATAAAATAGCTTAAAAATTATTAACTTAGAAATGATATACTTAGGAAGTAATTAAATTACTAAATTATGTACTTAGGAAGTAATTATAAAATCATGTACTTATGAAGAAATAAAAGTAAAAAATAATATACTTATGACGTAAATAACTTAGAAAATAGTCAAGTTAGATAATAATTAAATAAAATAGAATTATGCAATATATATTTAGTAAATAAAAAGGGAATAAAAATAGTTAGTTGGTAATAATTTAGAAAATAAAGTTATTTTTAGGAAGTTAGGAAATTAGATGATTTAGATCAAATTGTTTAGTTTCTTCACATTATATGTTATATGTTTGCGTTGCGATATTAACTAAATATTACCATTTCTCTGTGATTTGAATATGTAACATTGTTTAAAATAATAGTTTGTTCATAGTAATCTAGGAAACATTAGAATTAATAACAATTCTTAATATTCAAATTTGAAAATGATATTGATATTAGTTGGTATTGATTTTCCCATATTTTATGGATGTTTATTAAATATTACGAAGCTATGCAAGTAAAATATATAACATTGTTTAAAATAATGGTTATTTCATAATAATCTAGGAAACAATAAGAAAAATAACAATTAGTAAGGGAATTAGGTGATTCGTACATTGTGTTACTGCCACATGCAATTCTGAATTCTCAATCTTTATGTTTTGAAAATAATATAGATATGATATTTCAACAATTTTCAATTTTTTGTTACTGGGATACACGATGTACGAAAATCAACAGCGATTATCAGGTCCTGAGGGAACCGAAAGTCCTTCCAAACTTCACACTTGTCTGGAGATTGATAGATTATGCAATGGATATCTGTGAGAAAGCTGGTGTGGGTTAGGAACCCTCCCAAATCAAAATCTAGGCTAAACTGCCTCAAAGTCCGGACGTCATACATGTTCCAACTGAAAGATGATGTGTTTTTACAACTATCATTCGACATACTTCTGAACGCTCAATGTTATTATATGATGTGATACGTGAAGCGCAATGTTCCCGATGTTCCAACACATTCAGCTTTTCCAGTACATTCTCATCAATCTGTTCCAACACAATTTCAATCATCTATGACCGTGGAAGCGGCTGACGATGTTGACGATGATGATCTTGTTGTTGATCTTTCCATCATCCCTGCTCGTGTAGCATCGAAAGGGACTGCTTGGATACAATACGACGGGAACGATTGTTTATCAAGCTTTGATGATGACGTTCACAGCGAGGACGAGATTGATGTCTAAGGAGACCGCGAAGCAATTTACGATGCAAATGTCGATGAGCCTACGAGTTCTGACAGTGAGGATGACAATAATGATGAGGATCACATGCAAGCCGAAGAGGGTGAGGGTGAGGATGATGATGATGTTGTGCACGCCGGTGATCACAATGTTATTGATGCTTCGACTCCAAGATGGAATCATCTTGTTTCAATGTACACCGATGTGAGTTGGACATCCGAAGCAGTGAACGATCGTGACGAACTGATAATTGCCCTATCTCATTTCGATCTTAGGGTTGGCGTGGAATTTGATTGTAAGAAGAATTGCTTACATCATATAGCAGATTTAGCCATTCATCATGGTATTGAATACCGTGTGTTGATATCAAAAAGAGCGATAATTGATTTGAGGTACAAACAGTGAAAGAATGATGAGCCACGTAGTTGCAAATAGCGTCTCAGAGCAAATGAAGCCAAAAGGTAGCAACAGATGAAGGATCAACAAAATTACCGGGGCTCACATTTACAACACACAGAATTTTGGAGATGATCACGCATAGTTATTATCGCAGTTCGTTGCAGATTATATTCAGCATGTCGTAACCGTAGACATCTCCTTGAAAGTCAAGGTAATCCGTACGATGATACAAGGGAATTATCATCGTAGGATTAATTACAAGAAAGCATGGCTTGCCAAAAAGAAAAGTATTGTACATCTTTTAGGTGATTGAGATAAGTCATTCGCGGTACTTCCTAAATTTTTGGATGCCGTGAAGCTAGTCAACCATAGTTCGGTGTACGTCGATGAAAGCATTGTCGTCCCGTGATCAACGTTGATGCGACTTTCCTCAAAGGGAAGTATCACGGCACCATGGACATTGCAGCGGGTTATGATGCTAATAATCAGTTTTTTTTCATTGCTTTTGCGGTGTAGGAAAAAGAATCTTTTGAAACATGATCTTGATTTTTCGAAAATTTGAGACAGAATACCCCAATTCTTAAATCTAAATTGAAAATTTTAATTAATAAAAAATATATATAATTATTAATCATTTCAATATTATGATCTGTGTATCTTTCTCTGCTTCCCATCTTCTCCTTCTTATCAGAGTCAGCTCCGCGACAAATAGCACCCACCTTCCATCCCCAACTCGCTCCTCACCGATGTGGTAAGCTTTCCAGCTTCCCAATCCTCATAAGCATCAGCTTCAACCATGTACCCAAGATTCATCCAACCCCATCAACAGCAGCATCAACTCCACGACCCCATCATCAATCTGGGCTCCCACGATGACCTCAGCTCCCCACTCAACGCCGTCTCGGCGGGCGGCGGGGGATCACCGGACCCGCGTCTCGTCCTCACCGCGGATCCGAAACCCCGGCTCCGGTGGACCACGGATTTGCACGAGCGCTTCGTCGACGCCGTCACCCAGCTCGGCGGACCCCACAGTATGGGTTAATCTTCTTGTTCTGCTAGTGCTTTTTGTGGTGCTGTGTGTTGATTTTGGGGAAAGTGTGGTTGGGGGTTTCAACTGTTTTTGTGCTACTAGGGTTTCGAGGTTGTTGTCTGTTCGTTGCAGAATGTTGGTTTTAGAGATGTAGAATTTGGGGTTTCTGTGTGTTTGTCTTGGATTTGGGTTTGATTGGGTCGGTGTGATTTGATTTTGATTTGTTGATTTTGGCAATGGGTTATGTGTTCAATGGCAAAATGTGGAGCTGTGTCTGACAGTATTAGTTTGTATTGGGATGAAGATTCGTAATCCGGTACTATTGTTCGTATCCAAATATGTATTGTATAGACATCACAAGGTGTAATTTCTTGGCTTCTGGCAATGTCATGCGAAAATGGTCGTCATAATGGCAAAATGCATGGTCTACGGAATAGGATTATAATTGGATTTTCATGTCAAAAGCGTGACTCTTATAAGATCATCAAAAGCTAGCACCTTAGAAAATGGCTGTCGTTCTTTGGGGATTCTTCTTTGGTCTATGAAAGCATAGGATTAAGGCTTGTATCCTCTCATGTTGGAGCTTTATGCATTTGCTAGTTATAGGAGACTCATTAATGGTAATGATAGTTGGCGTGGAGCATGAAATGTGGATCATTTGCCATGCATTGTCTTGCCTACAGTGAAATTCTAGTATCAGAACTGGGATATTCTGATCTGAGATTTTGAACCGTCGTTTTAGTGGTTTTTTTGTGATGCTAAGATGCAATTGACACGGAAGAAAGTTTTTACTATAGGTATCAAGATAAATGAATGTTATGACTTAAAGAAAGATAAAGTTTAACAGATGAATGTACGGGCTACGTGTACTAGAAGGCTTAACTATGAGTATCATGTCCCTCGGGTGATCCTGATGAAAAGAACAGACCAGCCTGTAGAGATTTACTTGTTTCTAGTCAATCCTTTTTTAAAAAAAAGTTTGTAGGACACACACACACACAAGAAAAAAGAAGAGTCGTCTTTTGGCACTAAGTCTAGGTTGACCTTTTTAAATGAACCTTTTATGATGTTTATCTTCTTTACGAGAACACTCATCATGAGTAGGAATTATTCGATACGAATGGAGCACTTTAATTCATTGTAATATCCTGTAGTTTCTAATTTTGTGTACTTAAGCACCATCTAGATCATGATCTTAGCTTAGTGTTGAATGCTGTAAACAGAAGCTACACCCAAGGCTATTCTGCGGACCATGGGCGTAAAAGGATTGACACTCTTTCACTTAAAGAGTCACCTTCAGGTTCCTTTTGCTCAACCAATTAACACCTCACTGCAACAATGGATTGCTTGGGCACTAATTGTGTCGTCTTCTTGTATTTGCTACAGAAGTACAGGCTAGGAAAGCAATCTGGAAAGGACATCAGCGATACATCAAAAGATGGTTAGTTCCCATAAGCTTGTTCTTCGCACCATGACAATTCTCCATCTCTTTGTACGTTGTTCATGTAGTACCAGTTGGTGTAATTACCCTGAGGAATTTTCTTACGACTGATTTCTTCACATATCATTGTGTTTCTTACAAGATGCATGTGCGATTGAACTATAGAATACAAATAGTAATGACAATTTGCCATGAAATGATACAGTGTAGAAGCTAGTTTCAGTTTAATTGTAGCTCGGAAATGGCCATTAGCTTTGGTCTACCAGGCTCTTGCTAACAGATGTCATTATTTTTTGCATGTGATCTCAGCTTCATATCACCTCGAAAGCCCTCGAGCTACTGCCTCAACCTCAAGCCAGCCTGCTCCTGAAATGGATGAGTAAGAGTTAGGCATTTGTTGGTTGATGTTTACCGCTATCGTTCATCTTCGAATTTTAATCTTACATGGCATTTGGGTGGCATTGTGCTTTAGTGGGTATGGAGTCAAGGAGGCATTACAAGCTCAGATGGAAATGCAAACTAAATTGCATCTCAGAGTGGAGGTATGCTCTTCTATTCGGAGAAAAATGAATCTCTTCAATGTTACTTCTGGAAGACGGAGCTTAGTTCGTTAACATACTAATAGCCACTTCCGTATTCACATTCATAGATGGACCCTTGTTTATAGTATTCAAGGAAATTAAATTGCTGACTTGAAGTGAAAATCTGACTTTCTGTTGTAGCTGAACTTCCTTATCAAATTGTACACAGGCTGAGAAACACTTGCACATACGCCAGGATGCAGAGCGCAGATACATGGCCATGCTCGAGAGAACTTGTAAGCTCCTTGCTGACCAATTTATGGGAGTTTCAATATCGGACTCCCAAGGCAACTTTCTGATCCAAGGACAAGGATCTGACACCTACACCACGATACCCTCCTCCCGAGAAACTTCTGGGGATTATAGCCTCCCCAACGCCTTTTCCAGGGTCCTCAGACCTGAGGAAGTGTCTCCTGGTTTGAGCCCACGCTGAGATGATTGTTCTGCCAAGTGCCGTCTCCATTGAAGCTTGTCCGTATTTATGTGGGAGAATGAACATCATCGTGCATAGCTGGATATCTTGGCATGGTACTTCCACCATGTTTGGCCTAATGTAAAAAGCAATGTTGTATTGGCTTGTATTGTTAATAAAACTTTGGTTGGAGTCAGTCTACTCATGTTGTATGATGCCCAAATTTCAGTGCAGGTGCCAAGGCAGTTGAATGTAGAGTTGTATTGTTCACAAAATTGTGAATTGTGCAAGTTTAATTAACTGCTCAAGGAACACATGTGGTTATGATTTTGCATGTGTAGTTTGGTTGCAAGTCTACTCCCTCCTAAAAGTGTTAATCCGTTTGATTTCGACTAATCAGTTGATAATCGGTTTCTTAATGAAGAGTTTCTGATAAGTTTTTTTTAATGACAGGCGTCCCCCATCAGCATCGGTTAAACCTTTGACCGAAGTCAACGGCCAGTGGGACTCGAATCCAAAACCTTCAAGAAAAAGGTTGAGTCGAACACCACTGGACCAACTCAGATTGGTTAACAGTTTCTAATAAGTTGAAATCGATTATAACCCAAAAAAGCTGTTTACATTGAGAAAAAGGTGCCTTACCTGCTGCAAAATGAATGGATAAATGGGTTATTGAGTATACTAGCTTATTCGATCCATGGGTCACTCTATTGTTATCATTAATTACTATATATAATAGGGATAGGGCATCTATAACACATCTCCTATATTGTTCTTATTTTTTATTGATTGTCAAAATTAATTTATTTTTATTAATTATAATTAATCTATCTTCACTAGTTAGATTTCAGAAAAATGTGGAGCAATGTACATCCTAGAGATGCATCTCATACTTCCAAATAGGGTTATCAGTAGAGGATTAGGCAAGAGACATTAACCGCTGGTGGCAGTTCATGCAGAGAGGCCTTGTTCCTCTTACTGCAACAGGGTTTAGATTAGAAAATTCACCTATCGTCGACGTGATGCAAGCACAGAAGTGCTTTTGTCGTTGACGATTGACACGCAAGGTGGAAAATCAATCTAAAATCTGTTCATGACTTCAAGGTTGGGATATATGTATTGTGGTATTTTTTTTCTCTAGATACTTGATGTTATTTTGTTGATAATTATTGAATTTAATATATTTATTTATTATCATAATGTATAAATTAAATATTATGAATCAATGATCCAAGGTTTTTTTCCGGTTAATCATTTCATGAAAATTAAATCAATCAAATATTTTTATTCCGTGATAATATCTCCTTAAATAATTCACTTTCTTGATGGACAGAGGTAATAAATATATGATGAGATGGGAATTACAGGTCTAGATATTCAAACTCTGGTATCCAAAAAACACACGTCATCGATGAAGGAGTGGATCGAGTGCCCGTCAATCAAGCTTTCAGATTCCTATGGTGATCTTCGTTTTCTGTTTTTTATCCACTTAAATAATCATGATTGTAAATAAGATTCCTAAAACTTTCGCATAAAGTATTGATTGAATGAATCTCTAACAATTGATATCAGAACGCCCTTCATATTATATTGTTTGGTACAAATTAATGATGTTATTATTCTATTGATGAGATGGAGTATCATCTGCGAATTATAACATCAAAAGTGAATCTTATATTTTTGATTCAGTCAATGAATTAGAGATTTCACCAACAACACCAATTTGTTTTCTTTAAATGAAACTCGTATTGGTTTTTGAGTGGACAACAAGACCGATCTTTGGTGCTTTCGACCGATGATCAATCTCTTTGATATATCATTATTAAGCATACTGCGTCTTTGAAGATGTGATTTATGGTCTGCTCTTGCTTGATTTTGAGATGATTCAATTTGCATGGCCTATTCTCTTAGTTAAGTTATTCAAACTATACGTTTAGTTTCAATTTTGCAAACTGGAAGCCTAGAACTTGCAACACTAAATCATCATTTTGGTCCAATTATTTTGATTACTGGCCGTTGAGTTTAAGGTTATTATAATTGAACAATTGAGAAATCATATAATATCTTGTGATCTTTATTTATTTTAGTTGATTAGAGATTAGGCACAGCATCTCTCGTTAATTAAAATAAATATATAAAGTTTCTCAAGATCACTAAAAGATATTATTTGTGATTAATTATTTAATACAATGAATTTTATCCACTGGGATTTTTATTATATTAATTTAATTAATTAGGATAATATATCAGATTATTTTCTTAATTTGCCCACAGGTATTAAGAAAGGAATACAATCTATTAGTTTCATCATTCGGTACTATAAATCTATTTAAATTAGAAGAGTAGCCCACATGCAATTTTTATGTTATATGAGTCATATTGTTTGCATGATTTATATTGGATAAATCATGATTTATGTTTATTTGCCTCAAGTTAGTAAGCATGTGAGTGTTTGTTATACAATCTCATAACCTAGGACTTTCTCTGATTTTAACGAACAGAAAAGACGAACCACCTACGGTTACAGATGGTAGCACTCCAGCTAAAGTGGCTCTTTATGAACAGTAGGAGCGGTCTATCCGCCTATGTGTCATGTTCATAAAGATCAAATTTTCTACTAACATTCGTGGTTCTATCGAACAGCATACTAAGGCGAAAGATTTGCTCGAGACGATTGATTCGCAGTTTGAGTCTTCAGAAAAAGCTAATCTCATGACCTTTATTATGAAGTTTACGTCTCTAAGGCTTACTAGCGTGAAAGGTGTACGCGAACACATCATGAAGATGAGGGATATTGTGGCTCGCCTGAAGAACCTGAAGGTTGATATGCCTAACACTTTTCTTGTGTATTATATTCTGAATACTCTTCCTCAACAATATACACCTTTTAAGATTTCTTACAACACATATAAGGGTAACTGGTCAATTAATGAACTTATTACCATGTGTATTCAAGAAGAGCAAAGATTGCTTATGGAGTCTGGAAAAAGTGTTCATTTGACAACACAAGGAAAGACTAAGGAGCAAGGCAAGAAGAAAGGGAAAGGTAAACTACCTAAGCTGACATTAAGAAATAATCCAAGTGCTTCTTTTGCAGAAAAGAAGGACACCGGAAGAAGGATTATGTCAAATACAAGGTCTGGCTCCAAAAGAAAAGTAACGTAATCACATGTGTTTCTTATGAATCTAATATGGCTGATGTTGGTCACAACACTTGATGGATTAATTCTAGTATTATAATCCATATTTCAAATTTCTTTCAAAGCCACAGGAAACCAGGGGAAGTGAACAAAGCATCTTTTCAGAAAATAAAATGTCTTCGCAAGTAGAAGCTATTAGGACCTGCAGATTAATCCTAAGTAGTGGTTATGTTTTGTATTTGGAAAAGACCTTTTATGTTCCAAGTTTCTCTAGAAACTTGATTTCCGTTTCAAGTCTTGTATCTTTGGGTTATTTTTTTAATTTCTCATATTCGACATTCACTTAATTTATCGTTTAAATCTGATGTTATTGGAACTGATACTTTGTCTAATGGTCATTACTGTTCAGATTTACTAAACAATAACATTTATGATGCGATGCATATTCATGATAACGCTGGTTTAAAATGAAATGTTGCGAATGAAAATTCCTCTATATTATGGCATCGGAGATTAGAACATATCTCCGTTGCTCGAATCAAGAGATTAATAAATGATGGAGTACTTAATACTTTGGATTTTATTGATTATGATACTTGTGTGGATTACATAAAAGGAAAGCAAACCAACAAGTTTAAGAAAGATGGCAAGAGGAGTACATACATATTAGAAATCATACATACGGATATTTATAGTTCTGATATAGACTCGCATAGTCAAAAGTACTTCATCTCATTTATTGATGATCACTCGCGTTACATGTACCTTTACTTGCTTAATAACAAAAATGAGGCATTTGATGCCTTTAAAGTATTCAAAAGTGAAGTATAGAAACAATCAATGCGGAAAGCAAGATCGTGAGATCAGATCGAGGAGGAGAGTAATATGGTACATACACTGAAGATGGAAAAGCCCCTAGTCCATTTACAAAGTTTCTTCAAGAGCATGGGATCGTTGCCCAATACACTATGCCTGGGTCTTCAGACCAAAATCGTATATCAGAGAGAAGAAACAAGACCCTACTAGATATGGTGCAAAGTATGCGTAGTAGTTATAAACTTTCTAAGTTCTTCTGGACAAAAGTACTTAAGACGACCGTGTACATATTAAATCGAATATCAACCAAGGCTGTTGCTAAAACGTCATTTATGTTATTCAAAAGTTGGAAACCGAGTTTGCGGCATGTACGTGTTTAGGGATGCCCATCTGAAGTGAGAATTTATGATCCACAATAAAAGAAGTTGGATCCAAAGACTATAAGTAGGTATTTCATTGGATATGTCGAGAAGTCCAAGGGTTATAGATTCTACTGTCCATCTCATACAACTAAGATTGTGGAATCAAGAAACGCGATATTTCTTGAAAATGACTTGATTAGTAGGAACGATCAATCTTGGGGCATTAACCTTGAGAATGATCCTACAAATGCTCAACCATCCACTTCAAGTTGTATATTGATTGTTGTGCACAACGTCCCTCATGTTCCACCGGCTGTTTAATAACCAATCAATGAGGTTCCACAAATTGCTGATATAGACATAGTAGATCCACTTGCTCAACTATTACCTGAAGGTGTTGAGCAGCCTGTTGCTCAAGATGTTTCTCAAGAACATATTGATGCAACATAAGGAGATCTATTAGAATAAAAAAATCAACAATTACTAAAGATTATGTTGTGTATCTACAAGAGTGTGACTATGATGTTATAGCTGAGAATGATCCTAACGTGTTGCTGAAACCATGAGTTACAACGAATGCACATTGTGGTACAAAGCCATGAAGAAAGAGATGAATTCTATGGCATTAAATAAAGTCTGGGATTTAGTTGAATTGCCTAATGGTGTTAAAATCATTGGTTGTAGATGGGACTTTAAAACCAAGAAAGACTCATTGGTCAATATTGAGAGCTATAAGGTCAGACTAATTATCAAAGGATTCACTCAAAAAGAGAAAGCGATTACAATGAGATATTTGCTCCTGTATCTAAGAAAGATTCCCTTCGTATTATTTTAGCAGTGGTTGCCAATTCTGATATGAAGTTGCATCAAATAGATGTAAAAACGGTGTTCTTCAATGGAGATCTAGAGGAGCAGGTTTACATGAAATAACCTGAAGGATTCTTCACTAGTGAAGGTGAGTATTTAGTATGCAAGATCAAAAAATTTATATATGGGTTGAAACAAGCATCCCGTCAATGGTATTTGAAATTTTTGGATGTTATCTCTTCATTCCGCTTTATTGAGAACATCAAGGATGAATGCATATACCAGAAGTTCAGTGGGAGTAATTAAGATTTGTTTCCTAGTGCTATATGAGATGATATTTTACTTGCATCTATTGACAAGAGACTGCTATATGAAGTGAAATAGTTTCTCACTAAGAATTTTGACGTGAAGGATATGGGTGATGCCTCTTATGTTATAGACATTAAAATTCATAGAGATAGACCTCACGGTATCTTACGACTATCTCAAGAAACCTACAACAGCAATAACAAATCAAGCCTTTATCTCAAGAAACCTATATCAATAAAATCTTAGAGAGATATCGGATGAAAGACTATTCATCAAGTATAGCACCTATTGTGAAGGGTGATAGGTTTAGTTTGAACCAATGCCCTATGAACGAGTTTGAAAGGGAACAAATGAACAGCATTCCATATGCTTCTGTGGTCGGAAACTTAATGTATGCTCAGGTTTGCACTCGAGCTGACATTGCTTTTTCGATGGGAATATTGGGACAATATCAAAGTAATCTAGGTATGGACCACTAGAGAGCTGCGAAGAAGGTGATGAGGTACCTTCAGGACACTAAGGATTACATGCTTACATACAGACGAATTGATAGCTTGGAAGTCATCGGCTAATCAGATTCGGATTTTGCTGGTTGTGTTGATTCACGTAAATCAACTTCTTGTTACATTTATTTACTTGCCGTCGGAGTCGTTTCTTGGAAAAGTGAAAAGCAGTCTTTGGTTACTACTTCCACTACGGAGGCAGAGTTCGTTGCTTATTTTGAGGCATCGCAACAAGGTGTGTGGTTGAAAAGTTTCATATCTGATCTCGGTATTGTGGATTCATTTGAGAGACCACTCAAGATCTATTGTGGCAATTCAGCTGCGGTGTTCTTTGCCAAAAACAACAAGTCTAACAATCAAAGCAGAGCTATGGACTTCAAGTACATGCGATTTAAGGACCGCGGCAAGGACAAAACGGTGGTCATTGAGCATATTTCGACTGAATTGAAGATATATGATCCTTTAACTAAAGGCATGCCACCAGAAAAATATAAGGATCATATATCAAGTATGGGACTTAGTTTCATTATGCGATTGTCGATCCTATAACAATGTTTGGAACTCTTATTCAGCTTTATGTTATTCTCATTCAGTTGTACGTGTATTTTGTTTTATATATGGAGAATAACAAGTTTTATTTGACCTGAAATAAACATTGGTTTGTTCATTAAGCTGTATTATCACATACATATGAACATTGAAGAATATAGTGCATGTAGACATGGAAGATGTTACTCGTTTCAGAGGACATGTCGCTATGATTCATGCATTATATGTCTTTGTTAAATGATGGATGATCATGGATTTGGTTTTATGATTAACATGGTGAAAACGTTTGATCAAGTGGAAGAATGTTGAATTTAATATATTTATTTATTGTCACAATGTATAAATTCAATATTGTGATCCAAGTTTTTCCTTGTACGGTTAATCATCCCATGAAAATTAAATCAACCAAATCTTTTTGTTCCATGATAATATCTTTTCAAATAATTAACTTTCTTGATGGACGAAGGTTATAAATATATTATGAGTTGGGAATCACAGGTCTACACATCCAAACGCTCGTCTTCAGAAAACACACGTCATTGGTGAGGGAGCGGATCGGTCTAGTAAGTGCCCGTAGATCAAGTTTTTAGATTTCGACGATGATTTTCGTTTTTTTCTTTTTACGTACTTAAACAATCATGGCTGTAAATAAGATCCCTAAAACTTTCGCATAAAATATTGATTGAATGAATCTCTAACATTACCGTCAACTTAGATGTCATTTTCTTTATATAAGAAATATGGGATGTATTTATGGTTGTGTTATTTTTCTGTAACATTTACATAAATGTATCACTTATTTTTTTGCATACAAATTCTGATTGGTTGAAGAACCCGAAAGATATAATATATTATATATTTATATGAGGTATAAGACTCATTTGTCTTATTTCATCAGATATACTTTTTAAGATATAATTGTTTTTATTTATTTATCATTTATATATGAGTTTCAAAAGAAGTTATTCTTTAAATAAATTATTATGATTTTGGATGTCAAAACCTATCTTTATTACTTATAACTTCACAAATCAATTTTGATTGGCCTTAAAATCTAGAAAATATCCCCTTGTGAATTTTTGTGTTAAATCATTGAAATACGCAAATGTTCCTAGGGGGAATATAGTGTTGACTCGTTGGTAAGTTGGCATTGGAGATGTAGAATGATATCATCGCAAAGTAGACAAATTGAATTATATTAATATTGTGTAATTAATACATTTGAGCCTTATTCTACAATTACAATGATGAGTACACATCTAGTGTTTATTCCATGGCTCACATCTAATACATATTATGATTCCATGTCCAGACGTATAGGATTAGGCAAGAGACATTGGATACAGGTGGCACCCCACATATAGCCTATAGCCTTAAGTACTCTTATTGCGATACATGTCATCGCCAACATGATACATGTCTAAAAAGAACGTAATTGAAAAGTTTTCTGCCTTCTTCTTTAATTCACGGCAATTAAAGCTGTTGAAACTCATGTCATAGTGGACCAAAAGTCGTTTACTGATGAAAATAAATTATGATATTAAAGACTAAGTCACCCAGGAGTAAACATGATGCGTCGAATAATATCAACATCTCGTGATCATCCATTGAATGACCAAAAGATTCATATCAATCATGAATTATCATGTACTGCTTGCTCGTTTGGATAAATGATCACAAGGTCATACACCTCAAAGGTTGGTATAAAATCCCCCTTATTTCTGAAAAGGATTCAAGACGACATATGTGGGCCAATTCACCCATCATGTGGACCATTTAGGTATTTCATGGTGCTAATAGATACATCAACTAAATGATCTCACGTTTGCCTTCTTTCCATAAGGAATATGACTTTCGCACGACTGCTTGCTCAAATCATAAACTTAAGAGCACAGTTCCTGGCCTTACCACCCAATTAAAAACAATTCAACTTGATAATGCAGCCGGGTTTACTTCATGAGCATTCAATGAGTATTGCATTGCAACAGGGATTAATGTTGAACACCTGTGCCTTATGCGCACGAGCAAAATGGATTGGTCGAGTCTTTCATTAAAAGACTCAAATGGATAGCAAGGCCTATGCTGCTTAAAACAATGCTGTCGATGAGCGCTTGAGGACATGCTATATTGCATGCAGTATCACTTATTAAATCAAGACCTTCTTCACAACATCAATATTCACTACATCAGTTGTTGTATGGTCATGAGTCTGATATTTTCCATCTAAGGGTGTTTGATTGTGCAATTTATGTTCCTATTGTACCCCCATAAAGGACCAAAATGGGTCCACAACGAAGGCTCGAAATATATGTGGGAAAAGACTCTTCATCTATCGTCAGGTATCTCGAACCCCTAATGGGCAACTTGTTCACAATGAGATTTTCTTATTGTCGCTTTAATGAACAGTTTTTCCGACATTAGGGGGAGAGGATAAAGACAAAGCAAAGACTTTATCCAACGATCAAGAAGATTTAATTTGGAGGAGTTCAACATTGTGGTACCTCGATCCTCGAACAAGTAAAATTGAACTTAAAATTCAGAAGATCCTTGATATGCAAAGAATTGTGAATCAAGTGCCTGATGCATTTATTGATGCAAAGAAGGTAACAAAGTCTTTTATACTTGCTATAAATGTCCCAGCAAGGATTGAGATTACAGAAGATGGATCTGTAGTTAAAGTTATAGAAGAGCCCCAAGTACGCCAAAAGCGCGGAAGACGTGTTGGTGCAAAGGATACAGTCCCCAGAAAAAGAAGGGGAAAACTATGTGATACTCCAAAGGAGGGTATACAACCTCTAAAGGAGGTTGATGAATCCCCTAATATGGCTAATCAAAATGATGCATCGCCTCGGGAACAATCCCTTGAGAATAAAGAAATCTCAATATGTTATGTTTCTAAAGATGAAATTTGGCATCGAGATCAAATCGAAATCAGTGATGCATTTGTCTACTATGTGGCTCATGATGTTGAGCTCAATCTCGATGAGGATTTCGAGTCTCGAAATATGGATGAGTGTAGATAAAAAAAATGATTGGCTAAAATGAAAAGAAGCGATCCAGATCGAGCTACAATTGCTCGAAAAGCGTAATGTATTTTGGCCTATAGTCCGAATTCCATAACACATTAAACCTGTCGGTTACAAATGGGTGTTCGTTCATAAACGCAATGAGAAAAATAAAATTGTGAGGTATAAGGCACGACTCGTTGCCCAAAGATTCTCACAAATACTTGGAGTCGATTATGAACAAACGTAATCCCATAACGTATTCTCCTGTAATGGATGGGATTACGTTTCGCTTCTTGATTAGTATGACAGTCAAAGAAGGCTTGGATATCTATCTCATTGACGTTGTTACGGCATACCTTAATGGCTCATTAGATGTCGATATTCACATGAAAATCTCTTAAGGGTATAAAGTGCCGAGGTCATTGGTGCCACAAAGTTTTTATTCGGTTAATCTACAATGCTCTTTATACGGATTGAAACAATCCGACCGAATGTGGTATAATCGACTTAGTGAATATCTATTGCGAGAAGGGTATGTAAATGATAAAGTTTGTTCACGTGTATTCATCAAGAGATCGAGTAATGGTTTTGCCATAGTCATCGTATATATTGACGATTTGAATATAATCGGCACAACTAATGGAATCACAGAAACCCGTAATTATTTAAAAAAAGAGTTCGAGATAAAAGATCTCGACAAAACAAAATTTTGTATTGGTATACAGGTGGAACACCTATTAACAGGGATCCTAATCCACCAATCGACATATACGGAGAAAGTTCTCGTTCGATTCAGGATGGGCAAAGCCTATCCATTGAGCACACGCATGGTGGTCCGTTCTCTTGATGTTAAGAAAGATCCATTCTGGCCAAAGGAAGACGATGAAGATCTTCTAGGCCCTGAAATGTCATATCCTAGTGTTATCGGTGCACTGATGTACCTAATCAATTGTATCAGATCAGACATAGCTTTCTCGGTCAACCTATTGGCAACGCTTAGCTCTATACCTACTCGCAGGCATTGGAATGGATTAAAGCACATTATGCGCTATTTGCGCGGGATATCAAACATGGGATTATTCTATTATCGGGAGTCTAAATTTGATCTCGTTGGGTACGTTGATGCTAGATACTTATTAAATCCACACAAGGCCCAGTCTCAAACGGGATATGTGTTCACATACAATGACGCAGCTATATCCTGAAAATCCACAAAGCAAGACCTCATGGCCACTTCTTCAAATTACTTGGAGATCATCTCCGGACACAAGACCAGCAGAGAATCTGTATGGCTTGGATCGGTGATCCAGTATATCCAACAATCGTGTGTAATGTCTGACATCGAAACACCGATCGTGATCTAAGAAGACAATGCCATATGTGTTGCACAGTTTAAGGAAGGCTTTATAACGGATGATAAAATAAAGCACATCAATCCAAAGTATTTCTATACTCACGACCTTCGTCTAATACTCACGACCTTCAAGACGAAGGAGTCATCCGTATTCAGCAGATCCAATCATGCAACTGTGCTTCCCAAATCATCTTTTGAGCGGCTGAGGTATAAGAACGATTTCAAGCGTCTCAATGAACTTCTGGGATAAGTTGATGCGCACTTCAAAAAAAGACTGTACTGTTATTTCTTCGATCAAGTTTTTATCCCATTGAATAATGTTACGCATATATATAGAGGTTTGTTCATAGTATCTTCGAATCACTTTTGAATAAAAATATAACATTCCTTTCTCAATTTTTTCGTCCTAAATTACATCTAAAAATAATTATCATCCTAAATCTATTCGCAATACCTCCTTGAAACTGTGATCTAGGGTATTTATAAACTCCGCTGGACGAAATCAAACACCGATGTGGGTTTGGGCTTTTCATCTTCCTTCACCGCTTCCATCGCCGCCGCCGCCTTCAACTTCGCTGCCCAGCACCCACCATTTTCCCGGCGACTTCCCGACTATCAACCCCAAGCATGGACTCCGAGGAACCGCTGCCGCCGCGATCCACAATCGAGAATCGAAACGTTTCGATACCGCGAGGAGGCCCGGTGTTCGTATCCGACCTCATCAGCGGCACCACCAGGGCTCACGATTTCGAGTCCTCCGTGCTCAGAGAACTCGAGATTTTGAAGAATGAATTGTCGTCGTCTTCAGCAGCGGCGGCGATTGTTGGAGATGATGACAAGGACAATGTGGAAGATGAAGACATCTCGTAACTAACACCTTACTTGAAATCCTTTTAAATTATGATTGTTGATATCTTCTTTGCTATCTTTTAGTTGAGTTTTGTGTGAATTGCATTGTGTAATGTGTTGTTTTGTTGTGTTTAATGGTTAAGATATAAGTGCGTTTTCTACTTCTGACTTTTGATAGAAATGGTTTCTCAACATAGTATCATAGCAAGTCGTGGCATGAGATCACGAGTTCGATCCCCGTCTCCCCATTTATTGCCGATTATGTGCTTTATTATTTGGAGTTTGGATTTTGATTAGCACCTGTTGTCCACACTTCATACCCCAGAGGGCTTTCTTGTGAGAGGGAGTATTTAGAGGGCTTTCTTATGAGAAAGAGTGTTAAAATATACATTAATGGTCCTTTTACAGTACTGGTTCATCGACAAACATGTAGTTGTTGCACGAAGGGACTCGTCGATAAGTAGAGCATCTTAGGACTGTGTGCTCGGCGTCAAAAGTTAAACATGTCTTTGTTATCATGTTGTGATGAATAGCTCCACTTAGGTAGGATTATAAAGTTATGGCTTATGATTTACTTATAAGAAGAAATTAGTAAAAAGCGAAAGAATGGTCTGTTATATGAATCTTGTTGCCAACTAAACTCACAAGGAGCTGAAGTCAGAATTGTGGATTAGTACATCAGACATTTTGTCTCCGCACCACATTTTGGCTAGAAGTATAACGTGACGTTTGTGGCTTAATTTCTTGATAGGGTGGATGAGCTTAGACTTCTCACTGAAGAAGAATTGCTCAGTGCCGCCATGAATGAAATGTTCAAGGTAAGCAACTTGCCCTTCTTGGTTTTCCTGGTTTGAAAGCTGCCTATGTTTGGGGTTTTTTTCTTTTCTTTTCTTTTTTCTTTTTTTGGCTGGGTTGGTGGGGGGGGGGGACTCAAGGGCTTGTAATGTTCATGTGTGGTTTATGTGATAGAGTGAGCAGGAATTTTGTGATGGCCCGTTGCATGAAGCTAGTGAAGGTGGAGAAACGAATGGCATGGAAACAAATGGTGCAAGGCCGCTGAAGCGGAAGAGACAGAGTAAGAGTAAGGGAAAGCAAATCCTTGTTCATGACAAAAATAACGACAATGATGTACTCTACTTCCTCTATCAAGTTTTTTCTTCCATCGCTCCCTTTACTTTTATGTTGGTATACTGTTTACGATATAGTACCGTTTCATATGATTTTTGATACTGATATTTCTGGATGCAGCACCTTACTCGTATTTATATCATGTCACGTTTTGTATTCCATTGGTGAAATTCTCATATTCTTGTTGTTCTATGTGCAGGAAGGATATCTTTTGATTGCTGAGAAGTTCACAAAAGTTAAAGAAAAACAGATTGAAGATAAAACAACAACTTCTCTGCATTGTTTGACGTAAGGCACATTCATGTATCTGGGAATTCATTAATTAGTTATCTGTTCTCTTACATAATCTATCGCTTTTCTGGGACTTATGCAGTTCTCTTGTGAGTGAAAGGCAGCAGAAGAATAAATCTGAAGCTCTAATATCGGAAGATAGTGGAAGGGCTCAATCTCTCCTCTCGCTGGGTAATCCTGCAAAGGTGTGCTTCATGACATGACCTGTTGTAACTCGGTTTCCCTCTTTCATCAGTCTTGGTCATTGAATCCCATACCAGAAGCCTCGTGTCATTATCCAATTACCTATATCAGATGTCATGGAGCAACTTGGCTTTTATTCTTTATCCAAACTTGGCTCTCCTTCAATATGGGATGATATTTGAATGCCTTTCTTAATTTTCATATGAACTACCCGGTGTTCTCACTCTGTATTTATGCTGTTTTGGAATGCATAACAGGTTAAGCCATCACAAGCTGGCGAGCAACTTCCAATAAAGTACCCAGAGACAGTTCTTGTTGTTGAAGTCTATCATTGGAAAAGAACCACGCAAAAGGTGCTCAACTATTTTTTCCTTATGTTTCCTTCTGACTCATATTTTTGTGGTGAGATGTCAGTATTTAGTTTGGCCACAATCATAAACCCTTTCTGTGAAACTTGCAGATTTAGGGTTTAGCATACCAGCAGATCCTTTCCTAGGCTCTTTAGTGGAGCTGCCTCATTTTTATGATTTGGTGATTGCCAGGTTGTACATTGGCTGATGTCAGCATGCAACCTTTGCAGGTTCAGGAGATTATGGTCTTAGGTTGTCAACTCTTGACGGAGTTGAGGGATAAGATTTATTGCTTGATTGATGGAGTAATGCAGAAGGCAGGACAACATGATCCCTCCGGGTATTTCCTCGTTGAAGTACGTGGATAAACATGGTTCCTTGTATTAAGATAGAGAATGTCTCATCGTTGGCTAAATCAGATTTGTCATCCTCTGTAGGATATATTCTACAATGATCTGAGGGATCCGACTGCTATTGACTACAGCAGACCTATTCTCGACTGGCTTAAAAATTCCCATGAAAAGGCACTTGCAAAGTGGCAATGCATCATCTCTGGTGTTGCGAAACAGTCTAAGATGGCCGATTCATCCGACTCCAATTCATCTAAGGTCGATTCATCGGACTCCAATACATCTGACCTGGCGAGTACTGTTGCACGGTTGCCTCACTTCAAGGCAGTGGAAATGCACAAAGTCAGATTTGGTGATGTGAAATTCCGCGTTGGTGCTGGATATCTCTACTGCCATCAGGTACATAGCTGATGATTATTTCACCAATTTTCGATCTCTTCCATGCTCACTAGTGTCCTATCTATTGATTTAGAATTCCTCTTTCCTCTTTCTTACATGTCCTAAAATCACAGCCTTCCACTGTTTCGATATGAGAGCCTCGTTTTCTGTAACAAGGGAAACTGGCATCTGCTATTAACTTGGATGCAGACAGGTGATATATTCCCTGATATGCGGATTAGCCTGCAAAACTCATGTTCCAAGTAAATCTGTGTTGTGTGCCATTGAATATCAAATATACTGTATTTGGATGCTGGTTGTAGTCATCAAGATATGAATCGACCACTTGTCCACCACAATCCTCGTTTACTTTCCAAAATGCCAACTTGTGACCAAATTTCTTCACCTAAGTCTTTGATATCGTGTTTTTGCAGGGAGATTGCAAGCATACAATTGTAATAAGGGACATGAGGCTGATTCACCCTGAGGATGTACAGAACAGGGCAGCCTACCCATTAGTTTCCTATCAACAAAAGTTTATGATGACTAAGTGCTCCGTATGTAAACTATACAAAGCGACAAAGGTGACGTTAGACGACAAATGGGCCGGGGAAAATCCTTGTTATTTCTGTGATAACTGTTATTTCCTTCTTCACTATGATGAAGATGGTTCCCTGTTGTACGATCGATTCTCTGTATACGAGTACCTTCAAGATTACTAGTTGAAGGTTTTGAATTGTAATCTTATATTCTCATATCAAATTATGCATTCACGTTCAAAATCCATTTGTTATGTTCCATTTATTCATGGATGAGTATTTGGATCAAGTCTCCCGCGGTTTCCTAGTCCTGGATATTCCTAGATGTCATTGTTCAAGGTAGACAAATGCAGGTCAAACATTATCTCTAATCCTATTCAAATCCTGAAGTGCTTTGTAGCTAGAGTATTAGGGAGGATGTGCACTAAGCATACCCCATGGGCTATGCTTGGGACGCAGGGATAAAGGAAGGATTGGATAATCATTTCTACTAATTCTATAATTGATATGAAAAAATATGATTTGGATTAGCATCCCATTTATAGGGATAATCCTTCTTTCATCCCTTTATTATCAGTCTCATTTCCTCCATGATATTATTAATGCCATCTGTTGAGATAACTATTTGAACATTAGAATTAAACCGTTGTCCACTACCTTATCATCTGCCCGATGTTACCCATTGCCTAACGTCACTCGCCGCGTTACCACCAACCCAATATCGCTCGCCCCTCAACCCCGTACGCGTGATAGCTGCTTGATTGTCGACTATCAATCGCTGATCGTCGATTGCGGATCGTTGATCGTCATCCGACATTCGACCGTCGTCCATAGCCTCACTCTTAACTGTCATCGGACGTTCGACCATCGCCCATTGCGTCACCCCCAACCTTTCCCCCCTGCACGCTGCTTGACCGTAGCATAAACAGATTATATGGAATAATCGTATTTGTACCAAATATGATTTGTGAAATATAAAATGAGATAACTAGTCCCCGTATTCCTTTCAGTATTAATTATGTTTTATCTTATCTGTGTACCGAACGAAGCCTTTGGATATGAACTATTCCCTCCATCCCGGAAAGGATGCAACAGATTGAGTTGCCATACGTGTCGATGTAAAGCTTGACACGCGTGCAACGACGATTAAACGTAATTTTTTGTAAATTTATTATGAGACATCAATGGTTGAGTAAGTTACGTAATTCAACGTAATACATGTTACGGGACAATCAGATGTGATTGGATATAAAAACGAGACTTGTATTGATGCGTATAAAATAATACAAAATACGTATATATTGTATCTTTTGTGGGACGGGAAAATGATAAAGTAGTACGTAAAATTCATATTTTATATAAAATTGAAGTTTTTAGCTGGTTAATCAACCATAATATAAATGTGTCCTTGCCACCTTATATGTGTGACAGTACGCTGACTCTCTTGTTATGTCGATAGCTTTCTGATATAAGTTCATCTTACCAATGCATGAATAAATCTTACGTTTTCCATATGTTGACAACTAACAAAGAGGTACACGTATTACTATAAAGTCACACTATTTAGAAGTAAAATTCACTCCATACTATATTTGTTTTAAGAAATGATGTCGGTTAACATTAATGTTTAATCATTCACTCGAATCATTGGGAATTAATTTCACCTTATTCACCATCGGATAAAAGTGATGTGCATTTCATCCTCCTTATACCGCATTTTGATTGAAATACCTCAACACCTAATCGATGGTTGTGTTTATTACAACTAATACATCATCCATATGATACGCGAGAAATGTCATAATCTTATAAAAGATTAATTATTCATAATTAATTATTCATAATTGATTAATTATTTTGATTTTATCCAAAAATACTTAATGAATCCTCGAAATATAAAAAAAATTTCACGTAAAACAAAATATAAGTAACTTTTATTTCATAATAAATTATCATATTTCTATCTCATCAATGGTCACATTCATTAACTAACTTGATAAAACAAAATGAATATACAAAAATATCAAAAAAATTGAATGAATTTTTTCCTTTAAAATGAAGTTTCAAATACTGTTGTAGCCCCATTTTTTCATAACATATTAATACATAATAATACAAATGTCATCACTACACTGAGTCCAACACCCCAAGCATGTAAAAATTACTTAACCAGTTTAGGTAAAGAAATAAATAAAATCCGCTTAAACACAAACCAACAATGTTATCTAATACAGGGAAAACTCCTCATTTATTAAATATTTTACTTAATTCACAAATCATGATACAATATATACATATTACCATCATAACCTATATTACCCCTACCCGTCGTCTTCAGCTGCTGAAAACACAAAAAAGATAAAAACACAGAAAAATAATAACCGTGAGCCATATGAGCTTAATAACATGTCGGTTAGGGTAAGAAAACAAAAAGAAAAATGACAACTTGGGTACTTTGTTTCAACACTCCGCAAATATCATACCAATCTGCCAATCATAATTATTATCTCAAAAACACATTGAAGATAGATAATAGAAATTCTTAGTGTTATAATTGTGCCATTGACAAGACTTGTTCAATTTCAACTTATCAAACTTTATTCAAACATCCGCGAAAGAGGATTAACCAAACCAGAACCCAGGGTCTTCTGCAGTGAGTTTTTCTCATACCAAAACGACCTCACAGAGTCGATTAAAAAATTTCACCACCAAGTCACTGTATAACACAAACAACAGACACAACGCTCTTTGTGTTTTATACCACGAAGTTATCTCACCGATTACGTATTTACACTCCTTTCACATTCACCCTTATTATACCAACTAATAAGGCATAACAGACGTTATACAACAACATTCCACAACACTCAGCATTTAGCACACATCATGTGTAGTCAATATGCTACGTCGATCACATTTAGTGACTACGTATAAACATTCAAATGGATATTATTATACTCACGATATAACATTACGCATCGTCACACACAATAATTATCTTACACCACTTTTCACACCCACGCGCTCCACTTTTTTTTATGTGTCAACAAGCAGCGTCTTCTATTCCTATAACATATTAGGATTCATATATTAATATTATGAGGTAATGTTGAGTTTTGTACAAGTCTTTAATACATATTTTGATTGTCCATGATGATGATTTTATATATTGAATATCATTGGAGGTATTTATAACTATTTGAAGTTATTTTGGAGTCAAAACGATCATTCATGATTTAGAAGGTTCGAAGACGGCATCCCGACCTCTGAGACCTACCTCTGTAACGGGTGTCCCGACCTCTAAAAAGGGCTAGTCTTTGGAACAAGCTTCTCGGCCTCTGTAACGGGTCTCCTAAATTCTATCCAACATGACTTTTCGACTCATTTACATCTATAACTTCTTGTATAAAACTCCAAAAATTATTTCATAAAAATTCTATATAAACTAGACTTCATAATCACTTCATTGAATTTAACATCATAAAATTTTATCAATAATAGCTGTTAATTAGTTCAAATTTATATTTTCTGCTAATTCAAACAGTTTGACATTATTTCATTAATAAGTTTATAATTCTCTACATACAACTCCAAATCCCGATTCACAAACTGTTCTAGAAAGTACAGTTCAATAGCTTTCCAGTGATATAAAGCTTGTCTTATAAATCCTACTATGTAATTCCTTATCAAGGTACAAAGTCATCTCTATAATCAGTTTTTTACAGGTTGTCATATCCGCACATTTTGATTTATATCTTAAGATTCAAACTCCGAATCATGATTTATTAACTTTATTAGAAAATAGACATGTGAGAATTCAACATATATTAAGATCAGAATTTATTAAAAAGTGTATAATTTTTCATGAATTTTCTAATTAAAATGATCATCTTTTTTTATTAATGTTGAGCAATCCTCGTCGTACTCGCCTTCCAACCGAACTTCTCATCTTCTCCTCAAACTTCTCCTTCTTCTTTTCTCTTACTTAATTCTAATCTTGCATATTAAGGAGTGTTTTTGTATTTGTAAGAATTTTTTAAGCAGAAGAGAAGTTGTATTTATAGAAAACTAAATCAATTAAAATAGTTTAAGTGCATAATTAGTGGGTAATTAATGGATAATTAATTTAATTTAAGTGAAGTATAAATTTACATAAAAAAAATAAACGTTAAAATTAGGTTTACGTCATTTACGTATAAATGTGATATTTTCGTATTAAGATCGAATTTTCCCGTATTTGCATATTAGGGTTATATTTCAACCATATTTTTCATTATTTCCTTATGATATCGTCAAATAAATCTTTTAACCTTGTAAAATAAACTATAACACCTGATAATTTACTACTCATGTTAATTATCGTGAAACTATATTTTACGAAATTTTTCGGATACTTACAACTATAATGTGAAAAATTGACCTTTTTAATCCAAGTTTAATCATTGGCATGTGACAACATCACTGTAAAAAGAAAACTAATACTTAATTAAATTTTAAATTATTTAGATATTTTCTTTTCTTTTCTTTTTGAAATAAAATTTTATTTATGTTTGATAATGTTCTTAAATATTTTCATAAATTTTTTTGGATAAACAATATAAATATGCATGTCTTCTATAATATAATTTGCATGAAATTATCGCGATATTCTCAAGCAACATTCCATGAGATCCTTAATACTTTTTTTTTTCTTTTTGTCATTTGTTTTACGCTAATTATATTTTCTAAATTATTCAAATAATTAAATGAATTAGATCCAATTGTCATAATGAATGATATAAAAAAAATTCTTTTTTTTTTTTGTTTTTTGGCAAAAGTTTTTTGTTTTTGTAGTAAAATATTTTCAATTGTTATCATTTTCTCACGATAATTAACACTAATGATAAAAACATTTATACACACATTTTTTTTTTCATAACATATATAAATGGTATCTATGAATTACAAAAGAGATAAAATGAAATGTTTTTATTTTCTTCTTTTTTTCATAATTATTGATGATCATTAAATATATTGGAGTGAAATTTATTATATATATGAATACACAAAACCATTTTGTGAGACGTTAAGAAATGGGACGTCAAGATATGGACGTTAATTTTTTTTTTCAAATGTTTGAAATTTTATTAATAAGAAAAAAATATTTTTTTTATAAAAAATATAAGGAATCCTTATTACAAATATTATAAAGAATCCTATTTTTATAAAAAGAAAATATTATGACATTATATATACACACACTCACAAACAACATTAATAAAAACATAACATCACAAAATCAAAATATATATATATATATATATATATATATACACACACACAAATGACAATCAAAATAAAATCATATAATTTAATTAATACATTGGCATATACAAAGGTTATTAATAATGTTAATATTTAACATATATAAAAATAAAATGATTATTGAAAACGCAGATTTAAAATCAGCCAATATGGCTGTCACGAATTGTCATCCTTCATCCTGTGCACTGCCATTCTTCGTTCTGTAAACTGCATGAGTTTCTACAATTGTAGGCTGCTGAGCATATTTATATATCGGATTATTGTTTGTACTGCAAAAGACCGTCAACTACGTACTGTAGAGAAATCTCCACCACTCATTTTTTTTTACAAAATCAAAAAATAATAATTTTTAAAACTGGGCCCATCATTGTTTGTACTGCAAAAAACCGTCAACCGCATGGTGGAACTTGCTCTGCAATACATAGTTGGCTATTTTTTACTGCACAAATATATATAACAGATTGGGTATTAGCCAACGCTCGCTTAATAAAAATTGGACAAAATTTGGGAATTTTATAACTTGTCCGCTTCTTTCTTAGTCGGACGATTCAAAATTTGAAAATAATTGATCTGTTTCTATTTTAGATGAACAAGTTATAAAATTTTCAAATTTTATCCTTTTTTTAACTGATATTAATTGCATCCAATGTTAGTTGGTTATCATCACAATATATATATTAATGTAGAAAATTTTATATAAAAACTGAGAAATCTACATATACTTGCACTTTTATTCGGGATAATTCATTTAAAAAAACAAAAGAAAAATAAATACTCCCTTCGTCCTATAAAAAATACAACAGTTTGTATGTCGATGTAAAGTTTGACACATATACAATAATAATCAAACATAATTTTTTGTAAATTTACTTTCAAATATTAATGATTGTGTAAGTTACGTACTTCAACCTAATATATGTTAGAGGACGATCAGATATAATTTAATATAAAAATAATATTTATATTTATATAATACACAAAATATATATTTGTTTATATTTTTTGTGGGAGGGAATACCTTCCTGCACAAAATAGAATTAAAAAATATAAAAACAAATACCGACATGGGAGAGATCAAAACCCAACAGAATCTTCTCCGCAGTGAACAGAGAAAAAAGAAAAGGGTGCAACGCGGAGACGCGATACAGCAAATCGCAGATGAACGAGTAAGCTTCACGTTCATCTCTCTCCCAGATGAATCCTTGTTGGGATCATATCAATTAGGGTTTTCCTCAAGTGGGTGTTTTTGTTTTTGATTATTCTCAATTGGGTTCTCGAATTTTGAGTGGTTAGGGATTCTGGGGTTTGAGAATTTTGCCCTCATATATAGCTGCTGGTGATGGTATTTATTTATTTTTTCATATGAATTCTATGAAATTTGTCGATTGCTTTGGATTGATTTGATGGGCTTGAATTGTTTTGATTGTTTGTGGTGAGTTTTTATTCATGGTGAATTTGGTGATTTGCATGTTCTCCAAGGTGCTTTGCTTTGTAATGGGAATGGACTTTCTTTTTCTGATTTTATACGTTTGATGTTGGATTGCTTTGACTTTTGTGGAGTTTTGTTACGGGGCATGAGGGTTTATGAAATGTTATTGTAGACTGTATCATGTTGATAGGTACCCGATACTCTTAGCTCTCCTTACAAACTATGTATCTCGAACGGCACACCAAGTGCAATTTGTGAGTTGAATCTCTGAAATGTATGCCATGGCTCTTGTTCTAGCGAGTCTGATTATTCATGTTCCCTCAAAAAATAAATATGTTGGCTTTGTTTGTTTTTGCTTTTGGATCTTATCATTTATTATCACACTTGTGAAATTTTGTGTCATCTTTTTTGGCGACTAACATAATTCTCGTTTAGGGTTTCGTGTTTTTTGTTGCATTATGGTTCCTGGTGATCTTTGCAATGGAGTACGAGTTCCGATTGGGAATCTAAGACGGTGTATTTAATGGTCTTCTTTTAATGCAGAGAATTGATGGGGGATCATCTTGCCAATGAATTAGATTACATGGACGAGCAGGATGATGCCGAAGCTGTTGTGGATTATGCTGATGAAGATAATCTTGCCATAGAAGATGGAGACCCCGGCGTGGAGGAGTATTATCTGGTCTGCCCAGTTTTTTTTATTTAATGTTTTTTCATTGTTTTTTCTGTGGCATTATGGTTTTTTTTGTTGCTCATGGTATTATGTTGTTCTTGAACAGCTTACCAAAGTGACTGACACTTCAGCTGCAATGGCACGGAAAGGGAAAGATATTCAGGGGATTCCATGGGACAGATTGAACATAACTAGAGATAAATACAGATTGACAAGGCTTGAACAATACAAGAATTATGAGAATATTCCTCTTTCGGGCGAACGCGTTAGCAAGGTTTGCCAGTTGCCTGAAGGGGAAGATGGCATTATTATTTCCGTTGAATTGGGAATTGAGATGGTTTTGTTGTTTTATGCAGGAATGCCAATACGTGAATAGAAACGGAAAATACTATGACTTCTTTTACAATTCGAGATTCGTGAAGCCTACAATTTTACATTTTCAGGTTAATTAACCTACGTTTGGGTTTCTGTGCTTTTTTGTTTCTTTTAAACAATAGCAATGATATTACATTTGAAGCTTTCCTGTTTTTATATCCTGGAGACATTTCATGTTGTGAAAATGTTTACTTGGTTCATTCTTGCATGATGAATGCCCTTTTAACTTACAACAACAACAAATCAAGCCTTTATCCCATCAAGTGGGGTCGGTCACATGAATACGACGGCGTCATTCTAATCTGTCATGTACATCATCTTCTATTAGATTATGATAGGTCATATCATACTTCAAGGTTTCTATCATAGTCTTTTTAGGTCTCGCTCGTCCTCTCTTGACATGTGCTAATTCCCAAGCTTCACATCTCCTTACAGAAGATGTGACTGGTCTGCGTTTCACATGATCATACCATCTTAGTCGTGACTCCCTCATCTTATCTTATATTGGAGCCATACCCACTTTTTGTCTGATAACTTCATTTCGTATCCTATCTATTCTTGTATGTCCACACATCTATCTTAACATTTTCATCTCGTTTACACTCATCTTTTGTACATGCTGTCACTTAATTGCCCAACATTCAGTATCGCTGGTCGAATGGCTGTCTTATAAAACTTTCATTTTAATTTGGTATGTATTTTAGGATCACATAACACCCCTTAAGCGTCCTTCCATTTCAGCCAACCTGTTTAAATTCTATGATCGATATCTATATCAATTCCTCTATTTTTATGCAGCATCGAACCTAAATATTTGAAAGAATCTGTTTTAGGGAGAGACTCTGTTCCCAATAATACATTCTCACTATTTGTTTGACTACTCTCATTGAAGACACATTCCATATATTTTGTCTTGGTTCTACTGATCTTTAACCCCTTACTTTTCAACGCCTCCCTTCAAGTCTCAAGTTTTTCATTCACTTCTTCTTTCGTATCGTCCATCAGAGCAATATCATCAGCGAAAAGTAAACATGGTACTTCATCTTGTATATATCTAGTGAGATCATCCATTACTAAGGCGAAAAGATATGGGCTCAAAGCTGATCCTTGGTGTAAACCCACTTTAATAG
>JAOVYX010016980.1:0-23271 GCA_035668315.1 Drosera spatulata | reverse complement strand
ATACATAATAGATATTATCAAATTTATGAATTAACATTATAATAGTAATCAATAAGAAATACGATAAAACATATATGATTTTAAAAAAATAAAATAAATTACTAAACTCAACGTAATCAACGTAAATATCCTTTTTTTTATATACTGTGTTGATTCTTGAGAGAATAATGTGTCTTTATTAATAATACCATAGTACAACGGTAGCTTGCATAGAAAACGACTATTTGCAGCTGCAAGTGTAGTTTAAACCATAATACTAAATGGGTTAGGATAGTCTTACGCTAACGTAATCAAGGAATAATTATATCATTTATTAATCATTCATTTATAGAAGATCTAATGATTGAGATTTATATATTATTTGTTAAAAGGATATTTTGGATTTGTTTCCATATTAGCTTTTGTTGTTTACTTGCTTTGTTTTTTTTTTTTTTTTGGAAAATCAGGTTGCTTTTTTTTTTTTCTCTCCTTTTTCAATATCTTGTTTAATAGTGTAGGATTTTAGGGTTTAAGAGTTTAGGATTTTTAGAGTTCCTAGGATTTTAGGATTTTAGGGTTCTAAGGATTTAGTGTTTCTTTATTTTTATGGCGGTTTTTTTTTATTAATTTCTTTTTTAAAATGTCATGTACCCTTTTTAAAAAAAAATCACACAATAAGAACTAATATGGTTAGAAATTAAAGATATTATTTAGCAAATATTAAATAAATCTCGATCATTAGATCTTTTCATAATGGGCGATTAGTAAATGACGTAACTATTTTTTGGATTACGCTAACGTCAACATATCCTGTCCCATACTAAATACTTAAATTGGAATATTGACGATCTTTTATTGTCACATAATCATTCTTTCAACCAAAACAATAAGTCATCATTAATCTATATGTGGAATATATCATAAAGTAATTGTGTTGATTACTCATGTATAGTATTATGAAAAAAGTTCTATATCCATCAAATAAAACATTCGAATTAATTGTTGTGATTTGACAATATATGTGAGAATATAATTCCTTACCTATGAGAACTATCGAATTATAGTGAAGTAGTTTGCAAATGAGATTATTAGTAAAATACACCCATGAACTTAAGTTTATTTTATGTTAATATCATGTATGGATTAGAAGATGAAAGAGAGATGAAGAATACAGAATAAATGATAAAATATGCATTAAATAAGTACCCAATGAGCCTAGAGAAAAAGTTTTGTGTTTGGACTTAAAATCATTATTTCCTCCGTCTTAATTTATTTACAATATTTGTTTTATCAGTCTCAAATTATTTGTCACAGTTCTATTCTTTTCTTATTTGATAATTAATGTATATTAATTTAATCAAATTATCTCATCACCGTAATCCTCCTTCTCTCTCATTTTCTCTTGTAAATCTCACTTACACCTTACGATAGATAGAAAAAGTATACTTTATTCATCAAAATTTATAAAAATTCAACACATACATAACATTACATATCGGATCAAACGGTTATAATTAAAATGGAACGAAGGGAATATAAGAATATGAAAACCCATTAGGCCCACGTACCAACCAAAGACCCACCTTATCCCTGAAATTATATGTTTCATTCGTCCCACATAATGCAATATTTATTTTTGGTACGTAAATTTAGATCTATCTCATTATTTTCCTAATTTTAATTCTCAACCACCCAAAATTCTCTTTCCATCAACTTTAATTTCTAGCTACACAAAACTAACTATATAAGAAAATATTTCAAATAAATTGGGACATCCCAAAATAACAAAACGATATAAAGTTTATGAAAAGGATGGAGTATAGTAATTGACTATTATATTACCCTACATGCTGCGCATGTGTTTATGATTCTTTCATATTTTTATGTGTTAAACTCATGCGGTTTTGTTTTGATCGCGGTTTTTATGATATAGATTAAACAAATTATGATTACCTGTACGCTACATGGATTATTTATGATTCTTTAATATGTTATGTTTATGTGTTGAATCATGTGTTGATTCTTTAATATGTTTACATAGATTGCGTACATTACGTCTTTTCCAAACCCTGTCAATTGATGGGATTAACTGTCTTATTGTTGTTATTGTTATGTGTTAAATTATGGGATTGGTTTCGATCCGACAATAAGACCGTCATTTTATTTTTCATCTTTTTAAAAGTGAATAAGATGTTGTTAGAAAAAAAAAGATAGCGTGTTGTCGGCCTGTATATAATCAGATGGTTTTTTGTATTTATATATAATAGATTTTTTATGATTATTTTTTTTATTAAAGATATAAAAAAACAAAGGGCGTATCGTCTTCTGTAAAGACTCAAAAAATTTGAGATAATTTATTTTCTCAAATAATAGCAAAAATAGTATGTTATTGAATGTCGTAGTTTATACACATGGTTATAAAATTCGTTTGTCAAAATCATTACGAAAATATGATAAGGACCCGAAAAATTTCGTAAAATTTACTTTCACGATAATTGGCGTGAATAGTAAATTATCGTACGTTATAATTTATTTTACGAGGTTAAAATATTTTTTTGATGATATAATAGAGAAAAAATACAAAATATGATTGAAATACAATCCTAATACGCAAATATGGGGAATTACTGTCTTAATACGAAAATATCGTATTAATATAAAAAATGACCTAAACCTAATTTTGACACTTATTTTTCTTTATATCAATTTCTACTCCATCTAAATTAAATTAATTATTCACTAAATACCCACTAATTATCCACTTAAACTATTTTAATTGATTTATTTCCTATAAATAAAAGGTCTCTTCTTTTTGAAAACTTCTTATAAACATAAAAACACTCCTGTCATGTAAGAGAAGAGATAAATAAGAGAAGAGAAGAAGAAGGTTTGAGGAGAAGATGAGAAGTTACGGTTACAAGACAACAATGATTCTTTATCATTAATAAAAGAAGGTTAACTTGTTGTTTAAAAATATCGAGGAAAATAATAGGCTTTGTGATAAATTCTGATTTTAATATATGTTGAAACCTCACATGTCTAGTTTTTTGATAAAATTAATAGATCATGATTTGAAGTTGTGAATCTCAAGATATAAATCAAAATATTCGGGTATATTAATCTGTAAAAATAGGTTATAGGGATCATTTTACGACTTAATCTAAGATTATATAAAAAGAGTTAAAAAAAATGAGCCTTATATCAACAGAAAACCCTTGAAGTATAGTTTCCAAAACAGTTTAAAAATTGAGATTTAGAGTTGTATGTAAAGATTTATAAATAGATTACTGAAGTAAGATCAAATTGTCTGATCTAGCAGAAAGTATAAACTTGATCTCATTGTAGGAGACTCTGGATTCCGATTTGGTTGATCCACTTTCGCGGATGTTCCTTTTACTAAAAGCGAAGAGAACTTAACCTCAAATAAATTAAAAACTCAAAAATCAATAAACAAAAAAATGATAAAGGCATGTAAAGAATCAACATACTCCTCCTCTAGTGCTACAAAACAGAGCCGGAGAGCAGAACATGCTGAAAAACCAGTTGCTTTGTTCCCCTGTTTTCTTCTAGATTATTCAACTCTGTTCAAAAGATATGATTATTGTTCATAGATTTGTTTTTTCATTTTAATATAGGGATTTATGGATTTAATTTAAAATCAATCATGTTGGTTTATTTTATATCATAAAAAAACATTCATGAGGAGATCGTGTAATAGTGATTCTGTAACAAGGATTTATGGGTCTAATTTAAAATTAATCATGTTGGTTGATTTTATATCATAAAAAAAGATTCATGAGTAGATTGTGTAACAGTGATTCTGTAAAATACAATCTTCCATTTTATGATATAAAATCAACAATATTGGTTGATTTTGAATCAGCCATATATTTTTGTTTTATATATTACTATATTACTATATTACTATATTACTATATTACTATATGTATATATTATTGATTTTTCATTAACCTTGGTTTACGAATCATGACTACTCGCTTACAAAACTAATGTTTTTGACCTTTGATTAACCTTAATTAAAAATAGTAAATCAATAACTTATCAGTTTGATCCGCTTACAAAGTCATGGAAAATAAACCTGGGTGACCCTAAGAATCTCATTCACTTCACTCACGAGGATGAAAATGCAGAGAACCGTCAAGGACAAATGTATTGAAGTTATCCATATCCAATTATTTGTACTTTGGCCCTTGGAATGAAAGGTTCACACTGTCCCCATGTGAAAGGGATATTTAAAGTCTTAGAAACTGTAACAAGATAAGATCATACAAAAAATTATGCACTCCTCGTAATTGGATGGCCCACTTATCATTGATATATATTTTGGACACATAGGTGAAATGAATATTACACAAGTCAATATTGCGTGGGCCTGTGGGCCTTCCCTTTTGTTATGGTGATTTGATGATGCTAGTATCTTGTTGTTGGGTAGAGCTAGAAAGATTAGAAATCAAGTTTAGGTTTAGCATACATGCTTGATCATGATTTGAGGCACTGTGATTTGAAGGTTAAGATGTGGTCTAGGAGATGGTCTACTATGAGGAAAAGAGTAACACATGTGGTTGGTTTGGCTTTTGTGATTGTAAAATTTAAGGTACTACTATAAGTTGTTTAGTTGTTAAAGTCGCGCACATGTTGTTTGTGAAAATAATGATCAAGCTGTATCACGGATACGAATACAAGATGAGATCACAAGTTATATGGATAGGAAATATTGTGCACCTCGAGCATACTTTAGTCTGTACAGAGCTAAAAATAAACCATGAATCTAAATCCCGTGACTAATCAAGTAGTAAGAAAATAAAGTGAACATCAACCAAGACTAACCATTAAAGAGTTTGGAGCTTGTAACTAGCTAGGCTTTACGTGGGGTTACATCAATCTATTATATATATAATTACACAAAACATCCAGATAACAAATCATCTAAATGATCAACGGTCTGATAAACGACATGACATGACAGGGATTTTGCATTGTTTTAAAATTTTTAAATGACAATCCGATAATTCCATATAATTTAAATTAAAAGAATCTTTATCTAATTAATTCTCGATCTTTGATTAAGAGGTGAATGATTGAGATTAAATTTTAAAATTTTATAAGGATCCTCTATTAAAAAATAGTAAAAAAAGATCCTTGAAATTATTTGTGAGATAAAAATAATCAACCATTATAATAAAACTAAATCTTTTTTTATGTAATTATGCTTATACCTTACATACCCTGTTGCTTTGACTACATGTTTTACTCCTGATGCTTCTTGTAATTCAGTGAGTTCTAACACTGTGAATAAGTCTGCTACTTTGTTTGATTTGTGGCATAGTAGATTAGGTCATGTTTCACTTGGGAGAATGAAACATTTGTCCTTTTTATTTTCTTTTCCTGATGTGTCTATTATATATATATATATAGTTAGAATAATGATTATACGAAATGAATAAAAATAATATAAATAAATAGTTTTAAACTTATCTATATAGATTAGTGTATATTGAATGTGATCGTTTTTTTTAATTACTGTTTTATTTACTAAAAAACGATTTCATATATGAAACTTTTAGGATTTCTTATAATTATTTCTTTGTGAAATATTTTACATATATAATTATTATATATTTCTTAATTGATCCAAATATTTTTTGTTAAATTTGAGATATTAACTTTTGATCAAAATTTAATGTTGATCGTTCAATTCATAATCAAAAATCATAAATTAATTGGTTAAAATTCTCTTAGTTTAAATAAAATGAAATTACTTCATTATCCTTTAAAATTTTTAAATGATAATAATAGTCTGTCATACCATTTGCTGTTTGTCGCGATTTGTCATCTTTAAAACGACTGGATAATATGATATATATTTGTCCTAAGTCTGGTTACGTGTTTATTTAAACTTTAATTGTTAGACAAGTTTAAAAGAAGGGTTTAAGTTTATGATATGATTGATTGTTTCTATATGAAATAGATACACAGAGAGCTATAGCATCACCTGGAGGCTTTGCGGTTTTATATGGCTGCTACTCTAAGCATTATATCAAGAAACCTGAGGTATTTCGCATCTTCTTTCCAATAGCATGGGCGAAAGAGTGTTTATATAACCAACAAAACATAATGCATTGTGAAAATCCTACACTATTGTCATACCTAAATTTAAATGCATGGTGAAAATCAAGAGGCATAATTAGCCATAGAAAATCAAGAGTCATTAGAATACTGATCCGTGCACTGCACAAGATGAATAAAAATAATATAAACAAATAGTCTTAAACTTATCTATATAGATTAGTGTATATTGAATGTGATAGTTTTTTTAATTATTGTTTTATTATACCAAAAAACGATTTCATATATGAAACTATTAGGATTTCTTATAATTATTTATTTGGGAAAGATTTTACTTATATAATTATTATATACTTTTTATTTGATCTAAATACTTTGCATATATTTATTTGGGAAAGATTTTACATTTATAATTATTATATACTTTTTATTTGATCTAAAAATATGTTAAATTTGAGATATTAATTTTTGATCAAATTTTGTCGTTTGTCGTTTGTCATTAAGCTTATTTCATATATCGTTTGTCGTTTGTTGCGGTTTACCGCGCTTAAAAGCGACTGGGTACTACGATATATACTAGTCTAGTGTCCCGCGTATTACGCGGCTGTTTCAATGCTGTAATTTTTTTTCATGTTCAAAAGAAACACATATTGGGAGTAAAATAAACCATCGGCACATCTTGGAAGTAAAATACGATAAATGATGACTAAATTGTTCTAACTTAATTGAGAAACATGTTCAAGTAATATTGTGTAACATGAATAAACGTTACGTATCGAAAAAATATGGGCCTAAATCATGACGAATAATCAATATGGATAAGATTTAGAATATATTAAAACTGTTGTGTTTGCACGATGACATATAATTTTGTTTATCCATTTTCGTTCATTTTTCCTCCTCGAGATCTTTTTTTGAACGCTTGTGCTTCTTCATTTCTATCCCTTGTTTTGTCTTACGATGAAATAAAATCGGCATCAAGTCGATGTGTGATTGCAAATCTGTTGACATGTGTTCGATGTTTTGAGTTTCACTTCCTTTTTGTTTTTGATGCGTTTGGTCATCTTCCAATTTAACTTTTATACTCTTTGCTACCTTCTTGTTTTCTTCGCTGACGTCAAATATCTTATTTGTTGTGAACACCTGGTATTGTCTATTCTTATCCTTTTCAGTGAACTTGAGTTGAAAAATACGTCTCTGTCCGACTATCCTTTTGGGCAGTTCTAGTGTTGTCGAAGTGCCTATAATCTGTGAAACTATCGATAATATGTTTAACATCAGAAACAAACGAAACTCTATATAAGTGCATGGTTGTGATAACATAGTAATATCAGGCTATCAGCTTGGTTTATAGTGATAATTCTGAATATCCTTCATTTGCTATAGTATAGTAGTATCAGCTTGGTTGATTTTTTTTTTTCTTCCATTTTTGATCATTATGGTCATTTATTCGATATCTTAAGTGCATTTGCAAGTTTTGCTTCATTCATAAGAATTGCCCATATCGAGCATGGCTGAATGCAGTTTCCCACTCTTTAGTTTTAATGAGTGAGTCGTATTGAAGGATAAACTACTGCCCATATTTAGCGTAAAGATCGTTAGTTTTTTCGATATTTTTTCTAATAATATTATTGATTTTTGAATTCTTACTTCTTTGTTTTTAGCTATTAATTAAATCGTTGGTATGCCCATCAGTTATTCTACTTCTCTATCGAAAAGGACTACCGTGATGGTTGTTGTGTCGTCTTTGATCTCTACTTCTATTTTATACCTGCTTGAATATGTTTATTGATAGTATATTTTTGAATAGAAAGATCTGTAAAATCGAAAGTTTTAACTTGCATAATAAGAAATCTTATCTTTGAGTGTACTTTGGTGTCTGATCTGAGCAATTGCCATAAAATAAATTGTTTTTCATTTGTATCATGTTATGACGGCACTTCGTGCAAGCATTGTAGAACCATGGATAAACTTCATAGAGCTTAATAATGGTTGCATCGCAAGTGGAATAAAGCACTTTCATCTGTAAGAAGCTTATGCTTTGTACATCTTATTAATAGTTATACGTTATAGTGGAACTAATTGTTTTAATTTTGCTAGCATGTTAATTCTTACCTTATTTGGTAGAGAGTATTCTAAAATTTTTGCAATAGTTTTTCTGTTTTTGGCTTTTTGTTCCACTGTTTCATCATTTTGAAGTTATTCCTTTTACAACAACACCCTATTTTCTTCGTTGATTTCATTCATTGATTGTAGTTTTTTGGTTTTCTTGACATTAAGATTGACGAAGAACATTGTTGTTTGTGTTATGTTCAGGTAGTTTCGTCCTGCATTATATTGTATTAGTTTCACGATCGATAGCTACGTGTTATTACCTTGAAATTCCTTGCAAGTACACCCTGTGATTGTTAGAACAACTTGCTTCCCATGATGACTCTCCAACAGTTGAATAAGCTCATCCGTCTTTGTTTCTCATAGTGTGACCATTGTTTCTTCATTTCTGCATCAAAGTAAGATAAAGTTGTTTCTTTTTTTCCCAAAAAAGTAGGAAAAAAAAAAAAAAACAAGCGCGTTAAAATATGGTAGACAATTTACATGTGATTTATGATTGTTACTTCCAGTTTTCTAAGTTCTCTAGCCACTTTTGTAATTGACCCAATTTTGTTGACAAATCCAATGACATATGCGTTCATATTGGTTGATTGAGAAAATATAAATATATGTATATGTCTTCATACACCAACATTCAGTGGATATTAACATGGAAGATATAATTATAGACACTACTTACCAAAATTCCATTTGTCAATGCTAACATTTGCTCGATATTATTGTATTCCAGAAGATCAATTTTGAATTTCGAAAATATAGGCTCGTTTGGAATGTTTTCGATTCTTATTTTATATGTAAATGCAAGCTCCTTGGATTGTGGGATTGGCATGTATTTTTCAAAAAGTCTTCATTACTTTCACTTGCTGAGTATATACATATCGCCTATTGTGAAAACGTTGTAGTGCTTCTTACGCATATTGAAGATGACGATGAGTACATGATCATTCTAGCACATTACAAAATGAAGGTTGCCAACACAAAATTCTTTAACAACCCGTATGAAATTTGGACATCTTATTCATTATAAATTTTCAAGGACAAAATATGCAACGATTAAAATCTACTTGTTAGAATATCTTCACAGACAAAATGGGCAATATTTCTTCACTATATAAAAGAATTGATATGTGTCTTTGCACAAACAATCTCACTAACACTTCCATCATTTGTGCCTGCAAGTAGCAGCTCGAGCATTGAACAGACAAGAGAGAGCTAGCATTCTTATCTACTCTTCGTACGTGTAGGCATTGAACAAGCAAGATTCCGTAAATTCATGATTCATAGAAAATCTACTGAACTGACTTAATACCCAAACTACATATGCAAACTAAAAAAGATACTGAAACAAAACTAAAGGAGGGCGTAATACAAAGAATAAGAACAAGCCTCATTGATGAGACTAATGAGATTTATATGATGAGATCTTTGTTATATCATTATTTAGTCTGTTATTACTTATGATTTGATGTGTCAAAATATCAGTTTATGTTTAAGCATATTGTTTACTATTAGAACTTGTTTCTCTTGAGTTAGAGTTCTATTAGACCTAGGAAGTACTTTAGACATTCAGAGTTCTGCATTGGTAAAGGATTCGGTTGGAAGTGCTGAGTAAATCAGACTGGCTAGATAGATTTCGGGTTTTTCAGAGTTTGAGAATGAAGATTCAGAGTTCTGATTGAAAACTAGAATAGCTGTTCTTGTTATGGTAATGTCGATGTGTTGCAGTAAGTAAGCTTCAGAGTCTAATAAACAGTATATGAAGACAGATTTTACACAGTTCAGAGTTTTCAGAGGATTGGTATTTCAGATAGTCACAAACATTTGGTGTTGAACAGTATCAGAGGAGTATAATAGACTTATGTAAAGTTTGTGGCATGAAGGTTTCAACAGACTTGAGGCAGAGTTCTCATAAAGAATATACTGAGGCCTGGATTTCTTCTATGACAAGTCAAGCTAACTTCTTGAGGCCTATATAAGGCAATACTCGGATGCGATTAAGAGACACGAAAAACGAAAGGAATGATAAAGCATACAACTTCTACACTTTACGATTCTACAAAGTTTTTTCTCTCTTTCTCACTCTGAACATTCGTTAACTTCCTTACTCATGATTTAAGGTGCAAGAAAGCATTTGCTACTTTGGGAGTTTCTTGAAATTCATCATCTTTTGTGCTTGGGTTACGACACCTTGGTGGACATCTTCTGAGAAGATTTGATTTTCTTCTCTGGTTTTGTGAGTTCTTGATTACTGTTGATTTCTCAGATTGTGGACAAATGATCTCTTGTGACACTTGTTCGTTTGATTGCGATCTTGAGTGATCAGTGTTTAGGTCCGTGGTGATCTAGTTATTGATAGATACTTGGTTTGCTGAGTGAGCCTGGAAAACTCAGAGGTTGAAGGTAAACCTGAAAACCTAACTGTAATCTTTTGATTATAGTTGATTGTTATGCTTTGCGCCGTGGGTTTTTCTCCCTATACTAGGGTTTCCCACGTAAATCTTGTGTTTGTTATTTTCAGTTTTTGATCTGTGCTTGATTCACTTAACACAACATTTGATCGACTTTTACAGACTTATTCCCGTACATAAGAAGCTTGTCGAAATTGTCATTTTCACTGCGATTGAGTCTTGATCACAGAATCAAGATTATGTTATTTTTATGATAGCCTATTCACCCCCCTCTCTATTCTATCATTCTTCGATTAGATTCACACTTTCAGTTGGTATCAGAGCCGTTCTTCATATAAGACTTGCATCTTCTGAAGGATCCTTAGATATTACTTAGAGTTTTGATTGCGTGTTGTTAAAAATTTCTTGATTCTTGATTATTGTTTTTTTGTTAAACTGTTTCTTGTTTGGTATTATGACGAATAACGGTTTTTTGAGTGTGCGTCCTTCAATGTGCAATATCGAGAGATTTGGTAATTGGAAGGTAAGCATGAGGGCATTTCTTGATGCTATAGATGAAGAACTGTTTGAGAGGATTCCCAACCGTCCATATCAGCCACAATGTCTTAATCTCTAAGATCCAACAAAGATGATTCCATAACCAAGAGCACAATGGTCTGACAAAGATAAACGGATGGTTGGAATCTACAATAGGACAAAGAACTATCTCTATCAAGGATGATCCCTTTAAACATGTTGTCCATTGCAGGACGGCCAAGAAAATTTGGGATTCGCTGGTTGTAAAGAATGAAAGGACAAAAGACGTCAAGAAGAATAAGCTATCAATATGGGTACAACAATATGAGTCATTTGAATCCAAATTCGGTGAGTCATTAACGGAGATTTTCGAGCCTTGCACTAATCTACTCAAACACTTGAAGATGTATGGAAAGGTCTATGATCTTGAGGACTCCAATCTCAAGTTCATTAGAGCACTTCCTGTATCTGGGATTCGAAGACAAATGCTGTACGAGAAGTAAAGGATCTATCTACCATGATGTTGTAAGAACTCTGTGGAAATCTTCTAACCTACGAGTTAGAGTTCAAGCAGAGGAGATCCCGTGAAGAGCCATCAAAGTCCGTTGCACTGAAAGCTTCATCAGGAAAATGAAACAAGCCTATTTCTATGCAATCCATAGAAGAATCTACAGAAGAGATGTCTGACACTGAGATTGATGTAGACAAAATGGTCTCCTTCATTACCATGAGGTTTAACACATTTGTCAAAAGAGGCATTCGTAACTATGCCAAAAAGATGGAAAAGAAAAGAGACAACAGAGATGTCTGTTACAACTGTGGGAAGACATGACACTTTACTACAGACTACTTTGAGAAGAAAAAAAATACCAAAGTCTGTAGATAGTCAGCCCAAGAAGGAGAAGATCAGCAAAAAGAGACAAAAGGCCTTACTAGCTAAAAAGAGCTGGAGCGATACCGAGTCCTCAGAATCTGATGACGAGGAAGCTCAACTCTGTCTGATGGCCAGCCATTTCGATATAGATGAGGTATTTGACTTCTCTAATCCTGATGTTTCTGATGATGAGATGAGAGAGATGCTTAGAGATCTGTCTAAGAAGTTTATTGATTACTCCAAAATGTATAAGGTACTAAATAGGGAGAGTAACGCTGTTAAGAAAGAAAGGGATCTGTTGAAGTCTGATTTAGAATCACGAGATGAAGAGTACAAGAATAAGCAGATTCTTGAGATTGAGATAGACTCCCTTAGTGCTACTATCAACTCTTAGAAATCTCAGATAGAAACTCTTAGTAAGGAAAGTCTGATTAGAAGAAGTAATTAAAAAATGGAACAAGGCAGATGTCTTTGATGAGATTACTAGTAAATGGGATTCTAGAGAGGGTATTGTGTGTTAGCATATTCCCCCCAATAAAAAGATGAAACTTAAGAAATCCATACCCATAGTATTTGTTAAGCCAGTTAGAAGAGAATATCAATGAGAGTTCTGAACAGAAGATGGAGAAACAGACAGAGCATATAATACTGTTAGGAAGTCTGTTCAGAAGTCTATGAAGAAGTCTGTAAGGTAGTCTGTACCTAACGCTTCACTTACTAATAGGGACAAATCCAGGACTGTTGCCTCTCCTAGAATGACTCATAGAAACACACCTGTATTAGGATTTGAAAAAGTAAATCCACAGGCTTCTGTTAGGAATTACAGACATCCTAACCTTTCGCAACAAACTTATAGAATATCAAATGTGAGTGTACACAAGTGTTATCTATGCTCTAAGTCTGTACATACTGCTGACACGTGTTGGACCTATCCACATTCTAAAAGAAAGTGGATATAGATTCCAAAGACTATTTTGACTAACTAACTGGACCCAAAATAAGTTTGGGGACCAACAGTGCTTAATTGAATAACTTGTTGAAGCATCATGAACAAATCTAGTATCTAGATAGTGGACGCTCAAGGCATATGATTGGAAATATATAATGCCTCAAAATTCGGCATACCCGCCACGTGACGTTATGCCGTCATAGACCCAGTCCATGACAAGACCAATCAACCCAGTATAGAAGCTAAGGAAAGCTACCTAATCAATACAAATTATAATTCCAGATGATAATATGCAATCCCAATTACAATACAATGGTGTGCTGCCTATAAGTGGTTTCTAACGAGCATTTATTACGTATCAGACAATGAGGTAAATAACTATATGCATAAAATCTCACTCTATCGTTTCGGCATTACCTCTGATGGATCTGCAAATAAAACACATAACCGTGACCTAAAAGCTCAGCAACCAAAATCTATGTATTCGATTTGCAGGGTACTCCCCCGACTACGACGATCGGTGAGTACCTATAAAACATTTTCTAATTGCCGTAGGACAATATGGGCATCGTATCAAACCCTTAACATATTAAAAGCATAGACGTCATTGTTCTCTTTTATATTCTTTTTTACTTTCTTAACCCTCGCAAGTCCGTGTCCCGACATGAATGATAGAACTCAATGAGGACAAAAGATAAAAAGAGATTTTTGAGGCATAGATACTGATTTGGACCAAATTCTCAGTCACATATAATCCTCCAAAATCATTTGAAAACCTATTGTCTTTTGTGAAAATATTTCTATTTTCATCAATACTACGCATTGTTTGGTATTCACGGCCCAAAACAACTACGTCTCTTGCGTGTACTTCGGTTTGCTAAACCCTCACTTACACGTCGAAGGTCCCCCTGCAGAGGACAGCCTTACACCCAATCGGCCGATGTTTTGGCCCGCGACTTTTTGTCGCAGCGCATACGAAGAGAACCACACTTATTCTCTTACTAGTTAGATTTAACGTCTGACCCAGTCATGTCTACTTTGAATGCTCTTAGAGCCAAAAAACTCGATCCCGATGGACTCACTATACGACCTCATCAACGACAACGAACTTGTTTGGTTATCATTAATTTGTTATTATATTAGTGATTCTTAAATGTCGATTCCCCGCTTAATATGAAATATGATATATAACACATATTCAGAGTATAAATAGCATATGAAGCTTGTACAGAAATCATATACAACGCATTCAGCTCTTCAGTCATGGCTTGACATAAATTCTAGGAAAACAATCCCGATTTCCTGATGAACATAACCTTAATATCACATAATATTTATTATCAATAAACTTACGTTCTTTTACGCAAAACCCATAATTATACATAATCCGTACAAATAATACGTAAGTCGCATAAACAAGCATAAGCAAGCTCAGTCACGGACAAACACACCGTCCTACACACACGCACAAACCATGTGCACAAGATCTCCCCTAAACATCACACACACACACACAGCCTTCACCCTAGGCACGAACAAAGTCACGTATAACCATCAACAATTATCAATACTTAACATATATGCTACCCAACATCTCCATACCTCTTTCATCACAAATACTGTCATCACACTAAGTACACTTCGCTAACTCATTCACACACATAGCAGCCAACTCTGTCAAAGCACACATACATCACATCGTACACACACAATACAAACATAATACACAACGCTCTGTCTAACACCATCACAACGTCTCACAACCACCTAAAATATCCACATGATTCTTTTATGATCGTTTCTAATACCCAATCTACCTCATGAATATAACCCTTAACACATTTTCTTGCCCAAGTCCCTTCAAGAACATAAACCTTAACCTGAAAGCATCGTTATCCCTACGAACTAACCAAACACAAGCACTTCAAAACCAATTCAACCCAACACAAGCAAATCCCTAAAGCTCCCTTATCGTCATTTTCATTCCCAAGCTCGTATATAAACATAAACACAACCCGACAAACTCGCCATTTTGGCGATCTAACCAATCACAAACACATCAATGCCCCATCGGCATCTCCACATCCCTTCCTTGAAACCCAACACGTAATTCCCATCCATCACAACCATCAATCATGAACAATTCACATCACATACACATAAAATCACATCCTCGCCAACTCGACGGTATCACATCAACAAACACCCATCATAATCCTGCATTCAAACACACATTTAACAGGCATTCAAGGAAGGTTTAGTGGTGGTTACCTCCCCGGTGAATTATTCCAAATACGCAAAACGAGGAGAATGAAGAACTCCACTGTCGAGCCACGTCGGGTCATTAACGGGCCTATCGGGCTTTCGGGCCGTACCGAGCTTGTCGGGTTGCTATTGAGCTGGCCGGACCTATCGTCGGCTAGTCGGGTCATTGTCCGGGCCTACCGAGCCGTTATTAGGCCATCTCAGGCCTGTTGGGCCGTAGTCGGGCTTTTGTCCTCGGGTCTGCTAGTAGACAGGCTAGTTGTCAGGCTGTGGTAGTCGACGCGGCCTCGTCCGGGCTCATGGTGGCCGGGTCTACTCTCCCCGGCCGCTGGAGTGGCGACGCGCGATGATTGACAGCTGGACCGACGGCGAAAGTGCTGGCAGTTGCGGCGGCGTTGGGGCTGGGCTGGAGCGACGGCGTCTTGGGCGGCAGCGCGGTTATAGCTGGCAGTGGGACGACAATGGAGGCTGGGGGTGCGCGGCGGCTACGATGATAGTGTTTGGTGGTGATGATGGCGTGGTGGGCGGCGGTGATGGTGACGGCTGGTGGGGTGGAGATGGTTGAGGTGGCTTTGGTGATGATGTTGTCGGGTGAGGGAAAATGAAGTTGGGGTTTGGTGAGGGGTGTGATTAATCCACCCCTCAAAACGTTTCACAGACTATATGTATCCGTGTTTCGTATAATTTATCTCTCGATAATTAATCGTTATCTATTTAATGATCTTAAATATTTCATAATTATGTTTTGTTTAATTATCTCAAATTTTCAAGCTTAAATCTGTATCTCAAACGTATAATAATTTTAACGATGTAACGTTCATTGTCTATAAATTTTATTTGCACGTTCAATGTATACGTACCATACGCATATTTTATAACCATTATATATTTTTAAATCCAAAAATTTTTGGGATATTACATTACCCCCTACTTTTAAGAAGTTTTGTCCTCGAAACTAAATTTAAGTAAAGGTTAGGGAAGAAAGACCTTAAGAAAATAATGATGATACTCAAACTAAAAGCAAAGCTGTACTCGGTCTTAGCAAAACTTGATTCCGATCATTCAAATAGGACCAAGTGATTATTGAAAGGAGAAACATAAGATCAATTAAACATCATCTTACAATCACATCTCTACTCTTCAAGACATAAAATCAGACATAAAGGACTTAAGACCAGTATAACTGGTATCATGACATATTTGACCACCAAATCCATCTCCTCAGGGGTTGCGACGAACGCGGTAATGATACTAAAGATCGCACGGAAGAGCGTAATTGACACAACCACTATGAGTAACAAACCGAACAAGTACTTTCCCGGGTGCATTGCTCTTCGCTTCTCGTCTTCTCTTCTGTTTTTTTTTTTTTAAATTGGAGTGAAAGGATTAAAGAACTCTAACCACAAGTAAGTTCTATGAAGTTCTATCACCTATTTATGCTAAATAGAACGGCAATAAAGTCTTCATGAAATCCAATTAGAATCTATCTAAAGTCTAAATAAAATCTAGAGGATATCTATATGTTCACGCCTCATTTATGGCATTGGATAGCATGTTGTCCCATTTGTCATGTGTGAGTATTTTTTTTAAACAAGATCAAATGAATCTAGATTCTGTTACTCAATCGTTTGACATGACCTAAAATTTCACTATATCACATAATGAACACAACACATTTGTTACATTCTTCCATATGGCTGGATAAATCACTTCATTTCCTTTTTTTGGTACAGGATATAAATATGTCCTTTCTTATCCAAGAAAATTTGACCAATTATTAAATATATATTCTATCAATTAACTCTTTACATTTTGAACGTAAAAATATAACCATATCTCATTAGATATCTTTTCGTAAATCCCCAAAGACCGCAAACTCTAAAAAGAATGACCGTTTATATATTAAGATTCCGCAATCGACACAATAGTTTGAATATTATAAAACTCAAATAGCTTGACGGAGAACTTCATCTCGTTCATAGTTTCAATGTATACTCAATCTTCTTGGGGATTGGTTTGTAAGCTTTGAGAAAAGTCAAGATTAACATTGACAAGATATTGTAACACCCAAATCTAAGTCATCATAGGTTATCAAAATTCAAACCAAATAATTTAGTTAAATTGATACAAATTGGGATTTTCAAACAATCTCAACCTTACGATGAAAGGTGAAATCCAATCCAATTAACATGTTTAGTTGTAAATTAATACCGAGTTTAAACCTAAAACCAACAGAGTGATTTTTCTTAATCCATCACAATACGTAATTGATTTTGAAGATAAACGAGGGTTCAAATTCCTCGAGTATAATCGAAAACTAATTCATTTAAATCTTGAAGATCGATTAAACCACATATACATGTGGTATGAAAACATAACTCTTGACAAGCAAAGTAAAAGGATTATATTGTGAACACCATCTATTCTTAGGTTTTACTAGATAGATCTAGCAGTGGAGATCATGCGCTTTAAGTTTCCATTTTTTTTCCCTTAGGTTGCTTTCAAAGCCTTTTTTCATTTTATCTGTTTAATAATCAACCGAACGATGTACACCATTCAATCTCTCAAGAACAACATAAGCACAGGGCATTACTGGCTAGAAGTTCCTTTTTTTTTTCCCTCATAAATATCACTTAAGCCTTCATCAGTATAGTCTAATGCATTTTTTTTTTTGAATCATATATCATGAAATGTGTACTTATATTGCATTGAGATGTCCTTTGGCATGGCACCTAAGTCAGATTGTTCTGATCTGTTGGTTCCAAATATTTCTTTTTTCTTTTTTTTAATGATGTCCATTCAAGTTCTCTTCGGGTTCCTTCCGCTCTCTTTTTCATCTATATAAATCATTTCACAATTTGACTTATAAGCCCCCAGTGACTTGGTAAAAATGTGACCATCCCACCATCCCACACCTAATATCCAACTGGATTCTGGAAACCTTCAGGCTTCAGTCATCTTCTTAATTAGTTGCGGCAAGTTCTATGTAGATCGATCTCTAACATATCTATCTTCTTGAGTAGATACAGCAAGACAGCCATATGGCCCATACTCTGTAGATGACATGGCACTTCTTCACAGTCAAGCCTAAGTTTCAGAAGCACGGATAGAAATTGTTTTAAAGGCCGTCTTAACAGTATTTTTTGCCTTTTTGAGGGGTATACTCCAGTGGAATACACTCCAAATTTACAATAAGGCATTGATCCTACAAGTGGCATCCTCATTGATTCTATCTCCATTATCCATATGCTTTCCAAAATATAATTTGTTACTCTCCAGTATCCTGATTTTGGATATCGAAAGTAGACGTCAAAAAAGTGATCAAGACTGATGACCCAAAAGTGCATTATTCGTCTAGATTTTGGAAATCATTTCAATCCAAACTGAAACAACTATATCAGGAAGCATTTTGGGTTAACATGTTGTGGTCTGTCTCTTGAATCTCGGCAAATGGAATCCGATAACTTAACATTTGAACAAGATAAGAATGAAGAGGGAAAACAATAGACATTGAAACTTACACAATCCAAATTCAAGAATGTGACTCAATCGAGTTAAATACAACTTGAGAACATGATCGATCATGAAAAATGAAATCATTAAAAGTCGTGAAATACATACTCGAAAACCAACCTCGGCTGACCATTATTTTTTTAAAAAATATTGTATACCAAAGATAAATACATTTATAACAAAGGCACTTTTGTAACAGACCTTTTTGTGAAACAAAAGACTATTCAAGTATTATACTTCACATTTAATTTAGGTTTAGTCCCAAAACCTCAACATCGCAGTATATATATAAATCAAATCATGTTATTAAAAGTAAAACATGTTGTGTTGCTTACTCTCTAAACAACAAATAAAATTAGGTTCAATAGTATAATATTGAACAATAATTGAAACAAATCTTGAGGTGGAAAGTGAAAGACAGTATAAACACAACTCCATTTAATATCTTATATTACGTTCACTAACCTAAAATTTACAACCATTCAAACTTGACTTGAAATTTAAATCGAAAATCATGATTAACATCGTTTTCGATATCACCGTAACACAGAAATAACTTGTCAAGATGTTTAAACTTATAAATTTTACATATCGATTGTGATCATCCTCATAGAAACTATTGACAAACTTTAAGTTTTATCATATTTGTCTTGAAAGAAAACAGAATATGAGAATTTTTCATGTCAAAAGAAAACACGCATATTGTTTAATTTCTGTAGTTGATTATCCGTTCGTCTAAACGTGTATATACTCATTTATATATTTTCACGCTTTAAATCCCATGTTAGCGCACCTACACTCAATGCTTATGCAAACCCATCATTTTGGTTTTAATTCAATTTCTCACATTCCTTAACCTCTAACCTAGAAACCCCTAGCTCTTATACCATCCTGCAATGTCCCGAAATCCGGTATGCCCGACACCTGACGTTATGCCATCATAGACCCAGTCCATGATAAGACCAATCAACCCCAAACGGGTTTGTAAGTATAGAAGTTAAGGAAAGCTACCTAATCAATACAAATTATAATTCCAGATGATAATATGCAATCCCAATTACAATACAATATTGTGTTGCCTACAAGTGGTTCACAACGAGCATTTATTACATATCGGACAATGAGGTAAATAACTATATGCATAAAATCTCACTCTATCGTTTCGGCATTGCCCTCTAATGGATCTGCAAATAAAACACATAATCGTGAGCTAAAAGCTCAGCAACCAAAGTCTATGTATTCGATTTGCAGGGTACTCCCCCGACTACGACGATCGGTGAGTACCTATAAAACATTTTCTAATTACCGTAAGAAAATATGGACGTCGTATTAAACCCTTCACATATTAAAAGCATAGACGTCATTGTTCTTTTTTATATTCTTTTTATTTTCTTAACCATCGCAAGTCCGTGTCCCGACATGAATGATAGAACTCAATGAGGACAAAAGATAAAAAGAGATTTTTGAGGCATAGACACTGATTTGGGCCAAATTCTCAGTCACATATAATCCTCCAAAATCATTTGAAAACCTGTTGTCTTTTGTGAAAATATTTCTGTTTTTCATCAATACTACGTATTGCTTGGTATTCGCGGCCCAAAACAATTATGTCTCTTGCGTGTACTTCGGTTTGCTAAACCCTCACTTACACGCCGAAGGTCTCCCTGTCGAGGACAGTCTTACACCAAATCGTCGAGTTCTTGTCGGTGCACATACGAAAAAAATCACACTTGTTCTCTTACTAACTAGATTTAACGTCTGACCCAGTCATGTCTACTTTGAACGCTCTTAGAGACAAAGACCTCGATCCCGATGGATTCACTATACGACCTCATCGACAACAACGGATTTGTTCGGTTATCATTAGTTTGTTATTATATTTGTTGTAGTGATTCTTAAATCTCGATTTCTTGCTCAATATGAAATATGATATATAACACATATTCAGAGATAGCATATGAAGCTTGTACAGAAATCACATACAACACATTCAACTCTTCAGTCATGCCTTGACATAAATTCTAGGAAAACAATCCCGCTTTCCTGACTAACATAACCTTAACATCCCATAATATTTGTTATCTATAAACTTACGTTCTTTTACTCAAATCCCATAATTATACATAATCCGTACAAATAATACGTAAGTCGCATAAACACGCATAAGCAAGTTCAGTCATGCACAAACACACCGTCCTGCACACATGCACAAACCATGTGCACAAGATCTCCCCTAACCATCAAGCACACAGCCTTCACCCTAAGCACCAACACAGTCACGTATAACCATCAACCATTATCAATGCTTAACATATATGCTACCCAACAACTCCATTCCTCGTTCATCACACATACTGTCATCACACTAAGTACACCTCGCTAACTCATTCACACACATAGCAGCCGACTTCGTCAAAGCACACATACATCACATCATACACACATAATACAAACATAATACACAACGCTCTGCCTAACACCATCACAACATTCCACAACCACCTAAAATATCCATATGACCCTTTAATGATCGTTTCTAATACCCAATCTACCTCATGAACATAACCCTTAACATATTTTCATGCCCAAGTCCCTTCAAGAACATAAACCTTAACCCGAAAGTATCGTCATCCCAACGAACTAACCAAACACAAGCACTTCAAAACCAATTCAACCCAACACAAGCAAATCTCTAAAGCTCCCTTATCGTCATTTTCATTCCCAAGCTCGTATATAAACATAAACCCAACACGACAATCTCGTCATTCCGAGGATCTAACCAATCACAAACACATCAATGCCCCATCGGCATCTCCACATTCCTTCCTTGAAACCCAACACGCAATTCCCATCCATCACAACCATCAATCATGAACAATTCACATCACATACACACAAAATCACATCCTCGTCAACCCCGCTGTATCACATCAACAATCATCCATCACAATCCTACATTTAAACATACATTTCACAGGCATTCAAGGATGGTTTAGTGGTGGTTATCTTCCCGGTGAATTATTCCAAATACAAAAAATGAGGAGAATGAAGAACTCCACTGTCGGGCCACGTCGGGCTTTCGGGCCGTAACGAGTTTGTCGGGTTGCTGCTGAGCTGGCCGGGCCTATCGTTGTCTAGTCGGGTCATTTTTCGGGCCTATCGAGCCGCTATTGGGCCATTTCAGGCCTGCCAAGCCACATGCGGGCTTTTGTCCTCGTGCCTGCTAGCAGACAGGCCAGCTTTCGGGCTGTGGTCGTCGATGCGGCCTCTTTCGGGCTCATGGATGCCGGATCTACTCTCCCCGACTGCTGGAGTGGCGACACGCAGCGGGGATGGCGATGTGTTCGGTGGTTGACAGTTGGGCTGGAGCGGTGGTGATAGTGGCTGGTAACTACGGCAATGTCGGGGTTGGGACGGTACGGGGGCGTCTTAGACGGTGATGGTTTGGGTTGCGACGCGACTGTAGCTACGGTGATAGCGTTTGGTGGTAATGATGGCGGGGTGGGCGGTGGTGTGCGACGGAGATGGTTACGGCTGGTGGGGTGGAGGTGGTTGAGGTGGGTTTGGTGATGGTGGTGTCAGGTGAGGGAAAATGAAGTGGGGGTTTGGTGAAGGGTGTGATTAATCCACCCCTCAAAACATTTCACAGACTATATTTATCCGTGTTTCGTATAATTTATGTCTCGATAATTAATCATTATCGATTTAATTATCCCAAATATTTCATAATTATGTTTCGTTCAATTATTTCAAAATTTCAAGCTTAAATCTGTATCTCAAATGCATAATAATATTAACGACGTAACGTTCATTGTCTATAAAGTTTATTTGCACGTTCAATGTATACGTACCGTACGTATATTTTAGAACCATTATATATTTTTAAATCCAAAATTTTTTTGGGATATTACAAAATCTCTCTCTACTATCAGATTATATAGCCAAAGATGGGCCAAATGTTATTTTTGGTGACAGTGAGACTGGAAAGACTAGAGTGTATGGTACCCTTGGTACAGGTACCATTACAATTCATAATATTGCATATGTAGAGGGTCTAGATCACAACCTGTTGTCTATCCGTCAACTTTGTGACAAAGGGTTAACAGTGACCTTTCAAGACTATAACTTTTTTGTGAAGGACACTGTTAACAACGCAACAAAGTTGGCTGGTAAAAGAAACAAAAATGTATATGTAGTTGACTTTCATCATCCTTTGACAAGAGATTCATGTCTGTTGATAACAGATTATGCCACTCAAAAGTGGGAGTGCATAGGAAGCTGTCACACTTGAATTTCAAGTATATTACTCGCTTATTAAGAAACAAGTTAGTAAAAGGCTTACCTGATATTGCTTTTGACAAAGACAGACTTTGTGGTCCTTGTCAAAAGGGTAAACAGACCAAGTCTACCGAAATACCTTTGTTACGACTAAACAAGTTAGGAGTTTTTTTAAAAAAAATAAATAATAATTATTTATATTTACCGAAATACTTGTTTTAAATTACAATATAACGAATAATTACTCAAACAAAGAAATCAAAATCGTATACTGAAATCAAAATACATTT
>JAOVYX010016979.1:9783-23272 GCA_035668315.1 Drosera spatulata | reverse complement strand
GTAGTGTCTTATGCTTCAGTTGAGATAGGGGGTGAAAATTTTCCCATAGATCTTGCAGTGTTTGATTTGGGGGATTTTGATACAATTCTGGGGATATCATGGCTAGGGGTGGAAAGTTTGTCTACCACGAGGAGGGATCGAAACCTGAAGTGACAATCGTATCTGCCTTGACTGCGAGCAAGCTTCTGAGAAAGGGTTGCCAGGGGTACTTGTGTCACATAGAGGTCCTTGACCTGGAAGAGAAAGGGGTATCAGAAATCCCAGTTGTGTGTGAATACCCTAACGTCTTTCCGGATGAAATTCTGAGAATGCCACCCAGTAGAAAAGTTGACTTCTCTATTGAACTAATACCAGATGCAAACCCTATATCCAAGACACCTTACAGTATGATGCCAGCAAAGTGGAAGGAATTAAAGACTCAGTTGGAGGATTTGCTCGAGAAGTGATACATCCAGCCAAGTATCTCACCTTGGGGCGCACATGTGCTTTTTGTCAAGAAGAAAGACGGGAGCATGAGGTTGTGGATAGATTAGCGGGAGTTGAACAAAATCACCATCAAAAATCGATATCCACTGCCACATATTGATGATCTTTTTGATCAGTTGCAAGGGACAAAGGTTTACTCCAAGATAGACAGCTCTGGATATCATCAACTACGCATCAAATCCACAAACATTCCAAAAATAGCCGTCCGAACACGGTATGATCATTATGAGTTCGTTGTCATGCCTTTCGGACTCACTAATGTGCCTGCTGTGTTCATTGATTTGATGAATAAGGTCTTTAAACCCTATATTGATCAGTTCGTTGTCGTCTTCATTGATGATATCTTAATCTACTCCAAAACTCCACAAGATCACGAGAATCACCTTCGAACTGCCCTGCAAACCCTTAGAGAAAACCAGCTTTATGGGAAACTCAAGAAGTGCGAGTTCTGACTAGGATTTGTAAGATCCTAACGGCAGTAATGCTACGTGGGTTTTCTAGAAAAAGATCGGAAGACTCGGGACGTTACAATGTGATATACGTTGCGTGTTTCATTCTGATTTGAAATGAGTTATATATATTGATGATTGTTCCAAATCTGAAGTAACACGACCCTAGGTAAAATGATGCAGTTTTTGAAGGGAGAAATAGTTTTAGAAACTATTTCTATTTTTGGGTTTTGTAACGATCGTTACAAGGTTCATCACGATCATTACAGGCTTTTGTCACGGGCAATGACTGGCCTTCATGGGCCATAATTAATGCCCCCCACTTTCTTGTTATGACATGGTTTTTTATGGACCGTGATCAGTTTTTCACGGGTCGTTGCTAAAGCATTTTCAGGACCTTACTCTTGACATGTATTTGTGATTATACAAATCCTTAACGCACATTCCTACACTCACGACAAGCCTTGTCACAGTCGTGATGATTTTCTTAAGACATGAAACACTTAGAATTTGGTTCTAAGTATGTTAAAAAAAAAAATACACATGTGCTTGATGCTCGTAATTAACCCATTAAGCCAAAGCCAAAGGCCGCCCTGGCACGATGCACGCGTGTGTGTATTTGTAAAACTTGCATGCCTCAATAATTAATTCAAAAAAGATGTGGTGGAGAAACCTTTTTATACATATACATACATATATATATGCTCATTTCACTTCTCACATCATCGATGTAGATAAAGGTTTTCAAACAATCTTTACTCCTTTTATTTTACCCCAATAAGTTTCCACACAAATTTGTTGTAACCACACTACTTTGTCATATTTTATGTAACATTATTTGTAAAGCGTACATGCCTCAATAATTAATTCAGAAAAGATATAGTGAAAAAACCTTTGTATATATATATATATATATATATATATATATATACTCACTTCACTTCTCACACCATCAAACAATCTTTACTCCTTTTATTACACCCAAACAAGTTTCTACACAAACTTGTTGTAACCACACTTTTTTGTCATATTTTCTGTAACATTATTATGTTCCAATAATTACGTCTAAGGGAGCAATATCAGTATTAACTCCCTCATATTATAGTTTTATTAGAGCTATTATTCGTTTTAGTATTTTCAAGAGTTGTCGAACCATGACATATATATGTGAATTAGACTCAATTTTAATCTAAAAACCTAAACTACTAGATTATGAATGGTTTATGTCTATATGTTACTCTTCTTTTTTTCTCCATGATGATAAAGAAATGAAAAAAAATATACTCTTATATCTCGTCAAATACAAGATATGAGAATGACATCTTATAAAATAAGACAATGTATACAATCTTATCCTTAAATCTTACGATGAGACAAAAAATGATATACCACTAAACCAATTACTCTTGATGATGTGACTAACAATTGAACTCATTACATACCTCAACGTGACCAAGATAACCTCACTTCAGTTTTTTTCCCCCCGGAGCCTAATCAGTTTCCACAAACTAGGCATGGGGCAGGGCAAACAGCAGAATCAAATAAACCCCAACGGTCAAAAAAAGACCCAAAACCTACCAGTCTCCCCCCATCCCTTCCATTTCTTCATTGTTTATCCTTTGCCAAATCTACCCTCAATCAATCAATCTCTTTTCCTCATCAGAGTCAGTATTGCCAATACCCATCTGTTGAATTTTGGCCTAAGCAATCATTTCAATTTTCGTGGGTGTGTGAGAGAGAGAGAGTTGATTGGGGTGATATTGGGTTCATGGCGAGAACAGGAGGCAAGAACATACAGGCCAAGCTGGTGGGTACGTCCTGTTTTCTTCAAGATTGTATGCAGATACTAATTGCCCTTACGATTCTGGATTGTGATGATCGTTTAATTATCGTGCGATCTCTTGCAAAATTGATTGAGGGAGATGGGTTTGATTTGTGTAGCAGGGTTGTTGTAATTGTTGTTTGTTTACTTGGGGTTTGAATTAGTTATCCCAATTTTCCATGGTGATGTGATGAACCGCATTGAGATTTTCAATCTGTTTAGGGTTGGATTTTGTGTGACTCACACAAATGTGTTTTCCTATAACAACTATGACATCTTATCATGGTAATATTTAGACCCTTCTTGAGCAGAAATTTCTTTTATTTATAGTCACTTTCTTTAGGGATCTGACACCTAATTAGAGGGTTTATGTCTGGTTGATACTTGATAATCGAACATAGAACCTTGATGACTTTTAGAGGACAAGATTGGTCTATTAATCAAACATTAAGGTAACAAATGTCTTGATTAGAGGTTCAAGGGGAAAGACTGTATACATCTTCCTCCCCTGGATCCACATTGAACCAGAGTCTTTGGCACTTGAATAAGTTGATGGGAATGTAATTGATCCCAGTATAGGGTATGTGTTCTTTGTTTCGTAAATCCGTGGCAAAGTGCTTAGTGGTGGTAGGTTTAATCTTCTTTGCTATATATCGATATCTCTGGTGTCATAAGGAAAAAATTTATGGGTAAAGCACCTTTAACTTATTAGCTGATAAAGGTTTGGCACGCGGGTTCCTCAACATTAGGACACAAGAGAAGTATTTTCAGTAATGTTGATTTTGAAATAAATTGTTTATGCCTGTTTCTGCACATTGACACAAGCGAGAGTTTAATGTGAATGTTTGTACATGTTCTTAAGGAGTTAAAAGTGAATTTCGATGTTGTGGTGTGGGATCCAATATATGGACTGTTTTTTTCAGGTACTTCTTGGCGACATGGGAACCGGAAAAACAAGCTTGGTTACAAGATTTGTCAAAGGGCAATTCTTCGATTACCAGGTTATATTCGACTCATAATGATTTATAATTTAATCTGTTTTAACCTTTTAGGTGATCATATGGACTCTGAATATGAGCTGCAGGAATCCACAATAGGAGCAGCCTTCTTCACTCAGGTTCTGTCCCTGAATGAAGGGACTATAAAATTTGATATATGGGACACGGCCGGACAGGAGAGATACCACAGTTTAGCTCCTATGTATTACCGTGGTGCGGCTGCAGCTGTGGTGGTATATGACCTTACAAGCATGGTATGTCATTTCCTTGATACCTACATCTGATCTTCTATTCATGTCATGCTAACTAAATATTACGAGTAAAATAGCACCTGAACTACGAATGTAGAATATTTGTATGCTTCATGCTCTGCCTATACCAATCTCGTGGTTCATCTCATAAACCTGTCCTTATGCAGGAATCATTTGAGAAAGCCAAAAAGTGGGTTCAAGAACTGCAAAGACAAGGTAAAAACTATATCCCTTGTTTTAGAAATCTGTTGATTCCTTTATGCCCGTGTAATCCTTGTTTTCTGTCCTCCTTTTTGGATGTCATACATGAAATTAGTCCTGCTGCTCCTGCAAAACATTCAACCTGATTACTAATGCTCCTAATTATATATATTATGTCTAATAGTCTCCTCTATCATTTGTACTATATCAGGAAACCCAAATATGTTTTCAGTATTGGTGGGAAACAAAGCAGATCTCGATACAAAGAGGAAGGTGAACCCTGAGGTAATGCAATTTTCTGTGAATATCTGGCCATTGTTCAATTAGGCCAAGGTGATCAATGCTGCAATCACAGATTTAGCTAGACTAGGTAGTAAGTCCTGATCTGGGATTTTCTGGTTCATATGACACGGTTTCTATGATTTAGAGCTCAAAGTACTCTAATTTCACCCGAGAAACTCAAAAGATCCAATGAGACCCGGATTTCATTAATATACTGAGTTGCTAATTTCAGGGGTGCCACAGATCCTGATTTTGTTTCAGCTGAGTTACTTTTTGGAACATAATGATTATATTCTGAACTTATCCTAAAATTCTTGTTTATTAATGATCTATAGCTTCTGCTGCTGTGATGGGAATGTCCAGATGAGTGATGCTTTCTTTGTTGTAGGTAGGCGAGCAATATGCAAAGGATAATGGCTTGCATTTCTATGAAACATCTGCAAAAACCGCCCAGAATGTGAATGAGCTGTTCTTTGAAATCGGTGAGTTTATCCTCCAGTGCTCCATCATACTTATCCCCAACCCGGGTCGAAGCAATGCTTAGCGTATTGAGACTAGATAAAGAGCCTAATGGTTCATAACTTGGGAATGGGGCATCACATTCACATTGAAGACAAGTCGAAGTTTGAGGAAAAAATGTGAGGGAAAGGTTTTAACTAGTTGAGCTCAACTTTTCAGACATTTAAAGCTAAAACTGCCTCAAATTTCTGGTTGGTTTGATTATCAAAAGAGGCTAAACAGATCCATCGATGTTTACGATACTACAAGCTATGAATCCAATGGTTGGAGTGATGAAATTTGCTTTACATTTGTATCCTTCTTCCATCCTTTTTTAGAAGACTTGTTTGGAGCATTACAGATAATTTTGCATTACACTTAGAAAAACGTTTTCGTTTGCAGCAAAGAGACTAGCAAAAAATACCCCTTCACGCCCAACTGGAATCAAGTTGCAAAGGAGATCACAAGAAGGCGGAGCAAGGTCGTTCTGCTGCTCTGGATGATTCCTGTAACATGGTAATTGACCACAACCACGCATTTCGATTTAGGACAGTTTGTGCAGTATCTTATTTACTTTCCTGATGCTGCTATGCTTGGCTCCATGCGGACTTGGTATGAACTTGAGTTTTTTGGCTTGTTTGCGGACCGTCCGGTTTCATTACAGGTAGATGATACTTGTGGCACAGGTGACTGGAGATGCTCGAAGTCATTTGCCGAGCTTGGACGCTTCTGCACTATCTGGCAGTTCCTGCACAGGCTTGGTTTACAAACATATGGTGCTGTAGGTTCTAGAATTTCATACATCCTGCCTTGTGTTTCAGATCTGATATCGAAATAATGAACATCCGACTCCACTGGAGTCAGCTTTACATCTGAGTGATAGTGAATTCTGTTTTCGACTTTTTCATGGTTGAAATGTTTGATCATAGAACGAGTATTTGTTGCTCGTCTTCCCTCAACTGAGACCACTTAGAGGGAACTCGGCTGGCAATCTTGTGACTTTATCCCTTCTGTCTGTGAATATCATCAAGGTGGCGTTACGCTGGTCAGTTATATATTTGATCATAAGAACTCAAAATCCGTTCGATGAGTTCACGTAATTTAGTCCCCTAGGGTGACGCCAAATCATATCCTCTCCGTATGCTAGTTTAGGCTCCTACTAATCAATGATTTACGATGTTTAGGATCAATGATTTACGATGTACTAGTTGGCTTCACATGCCCATTGTGGGCCGGCGCCTATTAAAAGTACCTATCAAGTTCTTGATTAAAAAGAGCGTATTGTGAAGTCCACACGGAAACACTTGCGTCCGTAGCTCAGGATGATTGAGAAAGTAAAAGTTCAAGCTTTATGCTACCACACTAGGCAAATTAATTGGGACTTTGTAGTTTGGGTTCCAATGAAACGGGGTTCGGTGGGTGAGAATGCAGTTGTTATTCATGAGGTTCCGTCTAATGTCAATAAGTTTTGGATGTAAAATCTATGTTTTCATAGAATATGAAACACAGACGGAACATATTCAGAATAAGCTTCACGTTTAGACATGATTATTCACATGTTAGGCTCGAAATAACATTACATGTGAGAGGACGTATGAGAAACATACATTTTGATTATGAGAAATCTTGCATTACATTCATAGTCCTTGGATCATTTATAGTCAGATTTAGGTATGAATCTAATGTTTTTCGTGTACATACATAAAATGTCCTTCCTCTTACAAGGTGGAGGAAAACCTGGTATCTTGAAGCGAATACGACAGTACTTTTGAGACAAATTGTTTTCCCAGTTTATATTAGTATCATGTAACTTACTTGCGGGAGTTACCATCAAGATCATAGGTATCATAGTAGAGTCATCCCAATTGAATAAATGACCAAGTACAACAATCTAACTGTAAAATCATCCGTCACGTTGAAAATGCAAATAGCAGGTAAGCTTGCCTAAAGAATACACAGCAGTACAAATAAGCTTACAACTACTAATTGTAACTAAATTAACCAATCCTTCATCATCAGTCTCCATCTCCGTCGCCGTCTTGCTGATTCATTACCATGACGGTGAAGTGCAGGGTGTCCCAGACGATGAGAAAGGACCGCCGTGGTTGCTGTTACATTCGCTACCAGAGGTGACAAGGAAGCTGGCGTCTTGGAGAACGATCGAGCAAGCACTAGCCGGCAGCTCCTTCATTGGAGTGAGCGGAGGAGTCGCCAGTGATGTTGATATGGACCCAAGACGTGATGGGAACTTCTTGGCCACAATCTCTTGCTCATCATCGTTGTCAGCGAAGTAACCACTTTGTTCCAGCCGTGAAGGAGATGTCTCTGGCATTTCAAATGGTGTATCCTTGATCAATGTTGTCCTCGAGTCACGGTCATAAACAGGATTCGATATGTACATGACAAGCTGGTCCTTGCCACGACCACAGCGTACTTCACGGGAACTGTCACCCCTTATAACAATACCTTCTGATAAGCTACTCCTCGTGCTGATTCCGGGGGATGAATGGATACTAGGGAAGTGATGGTTTTGGCAACACTTGTCAATGTCGTCTGGCAGTTGCTCATGATGTTGGGAGAAGGTACTTGGAATGTGAAGAACGCCATGGGAGATGAAGCTGCTGAGAGGAGCAACAACTGGAAGATCCTGATGCGGAAGTTGAGGACTGGGAGCTTCTTCTGCAGCAACTCTATCTGAGGAGGATATCGTGGTAGAGCTTTCACCTTTGATGAGCTGACGGCGGCTGAGTAAGAAAGAGCAATAGAGCTCAGCTAGTAGCACCAGCACAAGGCAAAACACAATGGCAAGGCTGGTTACAGTTACCAGTACAGTTGCTCCCACTATCGCCTCGGATGTCCCGTTCATCTCGCGTTTCGCTTGCTTCTGATACTTCTTTCTTCTGTACTGTTCTCTCACCCTTTTCTCTTCACTCTCGGGTTCTGTTGGAGTATCAAAGGAAAGGAGCAGTAAATTAGGGCTGTTAAAAGGAAAGCAAGGACCATTTGCATAGTCTTTTGGCGGGATGAAATCATAAATGTTGGCTTCGGATAACGTGGGCGCTCTTGGAAGGGGCAAAGTGGTCACTTTATTCAGTAACACAATCCCTGCTCAGAAATCGATTAATTTTTCAGCAAATAACATAGACAGCAAACATGAAAAAGCAAGGCATACCTGTATAGGATGTAGATACAGCTGCATAAACCAAGGACATGCATTAGGACCAAAGGGTTATTTACAGACCGCCGTGCAAACTGAGCTGATCCATTCGGAAAACTTCCCGAATTTTGCAAATTTACAAGGAACACTGCTTGCATGGTCACATGAAAGTAAGACTACAGATGAATACTCGAAAACACAAATTATTATAAATGGGCAAACTGTAATTTCACAATCAAATGATGGCTAACAAGTCAAGAGAGGTCATTTCGGTTTTTTTCGATCCGTATACACATGATGACGAATTGAAGATAGACATTTCAGAACAGCTAAATCATTGCTTCCGTATACAATGGACCGGCGTCCACATAATGTTCATTTCAATTACAAGCTGCTGATAAATTGGACAGCTTCAGAGGCAATTTGGGAGGTCCAATTAACCGCAGTTCCGAGAAAAAGCTCCCAGAACAAAAGATCCAAGGTGAGGACGGAAGAAAATATCACCAGTGCAAGAGTCTGGTACCGATTCAAAGGCCAGCCAGAGAACTCCGCCATCCTCTTCAGAAATGGATACGAAGTGCTATCTAGATCCCGCTTTGTTATCGACCACGCTGGGATCCACTGCACGCTTGAAGGGACTAAGTCAAACTCTTCCCTTAAACGTCGCCCCATATCGGGCATGTGGCCTCCCCCGTATAGAATGGCTATCTTATTGTTTCCCGCATCAATCGCACTTCTAAGTGCATCAGTTGCTGCTTTGTTCCTCTCACCAACGATGACTGTTTTTGCTTCATCTTCGAGCACTTCAGTAATACTGCAATAAAACTTCAACTTTCATCGCAGGATTTTGATTATTCTTAAGAAATTTCCTATATAAAACATGATTGAAAACGAAAACCACCACTTTACAGCAATGGCATACCAGAAGAAATCGCAAATCTCAAGCCTAGGAGGTTAATCAATTCAATCAAATATGTCACAATGTGAGACACATATTGATACAGCTAACCAGGTCCAGTCATCATCCTGTTGTTTTATGTTTATAAAGGCTAGTAAAACTCAGCCTCGTGTGAGTCATATCAGTTGAAGGAGTTCATCACATTGCATTTAGTATATAAATGAACTATAAATGCATAAAGTATCCAATAACTATTCATGCATGTAAAATTCCAGTTGCACGACCATACAAAGCAGACACATTACAAAAGGACAAAAAGAAAAAGAAAAAAAAGTAAAAAAAAAAAAAACTTCAGATGCAAGGAAGACATTTCAATTGGCCAAGCAGGGTTTTGAGTAAAACCAGGGATTCAAATAAGAATCTGGGCTCACATACAAGCGGAGTTTCGAGTAGAAACTGGGATTACACTCCGAACAGCAAAATGTGCATGGATCAAAAACATCAGAAAAGTCACGGCAGGGAACTACTACAGAATAGAGGAAATCATTCCCAAATATCATGGCAAACTCCAAAGGAAAGCTTGCCCCTTCTTCAGCAAAAGGGTACCAGCACTATGCCTAAATAAAAGAATGAACCAGAGAATCCTTACTCAGATGCAATAAGACGCTTTGCCAGGAAAAACTTCAAAGCAGCAGCAAGATCAAGCCTAGACAAGGCCTTAAACTCGGGATAGTCTGTTACTCGATCTCCAGCATCTGCACAGACACCTTTGATAAGGACAAGCCAAACAAGGGGCATCGGAAGCACTCGAGAAGCCCATAATAGCTTCGATCTCCAGGGGCCAAGGTTTTCCGGTATTGAAGCAGGTTGCAGTATTTCTTCTGCTGATCGAAGAGTCATATCTCTTGCAAGTGTCATCATACTCTCCCCTCTTTTCAGCTGCAAAAAGTGAGAAATACAGTATGAGGAAGCTTCTTAATGCTAGTGTCATCATAATGAGATTACTAGTTACAGCGGCGATGCAAACATGCATGGAAGGATACACCTATGAGGAAGCTTCTTAATGCTGAGAAAAAGTGGAGACAAAAACATAAATACAGTTCATCAACAAAAAGAGGAGCTCTGTTCATCAAAACAATTACCAACAAATCTAAGTCGCAATCCATAACAGAACTAAAGCAACGGATGTAATCTCAAGAATGATTTGCAAGTGAGAAATGCTAATAGTAACTTTGAACCGCATGCCAATACAGAACAGAAAAGAATTATTAGCTTGGATCAGGCTTCAATAACACTGCAAAAATGTACCTGTTGGGCCTGGAAGGTCTCGAAATCCAAGTCAGCATGATAAAAATTTCCTGCTTCGAAATTGAGACCGTCCAACTGAAATTCAAGCGACATGAGTCGAGCCATCTGTTTCTGTACAAATCCAAGAATGCTAAAACCCTGTGTGCGTGAACTTTTAAGTCTTCTAGCTGCTGCAAAACCTTTATCGTTTTCTAAACCCTCCTTGCTAATGACCATCTCGAAAAGAACACAATCATAGGATTCGAGTTGCTTTTGAAGTGTGTCAAAGTACCTGGATGTGAGCACGCAACATGATTAGATAATGGCCTGGTAGAATCTACATAATTTTCTAAATCCTACCCAAGCTGCCCAAGAAGAGGCAGAAATATGAGGAGGATTGGAGGAGGATGAAGAAGCCAAAAGGAATCGAGACCCATTATTACTTCCGCCATGGATAAGGCATCCCTTTGTTACAGACAACAATAGCCATTGGCCCATTATAGACAAACGCACAACTATTCAAATTAACTTGATCAATAAGCATGATTCCGTCATGTTAACATTATAAACTTGATCGATAAGCATGATTCTGTCATGTCAACATTATAAAGTTGACAGATAAGCACGATTCTGTCATGTTTACACTATAAACTTCCGAAGCTCTCAACCAAGAGTACCACCACAGCAACCTTAGTACTCCAAAGCATCCATAGAGGTATTGTGAATCAAATTACCACACAAGACATTTCTCTCATCATCCGATTTTCAGTCAGCTCTCATTTCACAAGCACCAAATTCCTTCCAACTCCCTCCCTTCCAACAGTTCCTTCAGTCATACATGTATAAAACCTCAATCCCTCACAACTGATATAACCGAGACAGAGATCGAACTCGTGAGCTCATGTCACAACCTACTGTAATACCATGCCTGTGAATCAACTCTACCAAGAGTGTGAATTGATTGTGGAAGGCTCATTACGGATCTCAAGTCTTAACACGAACTTCAAATGCACAACAACAAACGCATCCTCTCAACACATAACAACTAAACATCAACAAAATCATCATCATCAAGCACACTTACTCCTTATCCGCGATATGTATCGTGGACACCAAATCAACCTGCACAAAGCACAATCCACATATTTAATCATCATCCAATCCAACCACCACAACACACACTAATCACATCAAACCATACCAACTCAAACGATTCCAACCAAATGTCTCGCTTACCTTCAAGAAAGGTCTGAGGATCGACCACGGGAACCGCTTCCGAAACCCAACCACAGCCGTCTGGAGCTCGCCTTCCCCCTCTCCGTTCTCCCCGACCTTGAATCTCAAGAACTCCGTCGCGGATTTGCTCTCGAGGAATTGACTTGCAGTTTCGTTCTCCGAGATCGGTGTTCGAAGGGAATTGGAGGCGCGTGGGGGGAAGGGGAGGCGGAGGCTAGGGTTCCGGCGAGGGAAGGGGAGAGAAGTGAGGCCGCGGCGGTGTGTGGGTGGGGCGGTGGTGGAGGAGGGGAAGGAGAGGGACTGATGGAGCATTGTGGGAAATGCTCAACCGGAAAGATTAGGAGGAGGAAATGTTTGTAGTTGCTTTTGGGATTCGTTATTCGGTCAGGAGAGGTTAGTGGTGAGAGTCTCCACAAGGGCTGATATTTCTCTCGTACGGTAGTGATGAACCCATCATACTCTTCTTTTCTTTCTTTCCTCCCACACAAATTATACTTCCTTCCTTTGTTTCGTATATTTCGTATCATTTTATTATTTTGGGTTGTTTTGAAATATTTATCTCCATTGGAATGTGAGGCTGTGATTAACATAATTTATATCCTTGTTAACGAATTCAAATTATTTGAAATATTTTTTTGTGGTTTGATTCTTAACTATTTATTTGTCATTAGATAATAGATTCATTTATGTGATGACTATTTAATCTTTTATTGTTGATGTGAAAAAAACAAAAATATGTTATGACACTTAAGTTTATTTTGTCTAATTAAATTCCACCATCGAAATTAAAATGTGAGATTAGATGATAAAATATTCAATTTTATTTTGTGAATTGTTTGATTTCTCAAGTTTATTATATAAAATTGAAAATTTCAATTTAATTCAATAAAATGATTCTAAGTTTCAATTCAATTTCATAAAAAATTCAATATCTTAATTTTATTTTATGAATTTAGAAATCTTAAATTATAAAATGAATTTTATAATAATTTTATGAAAAATGATATTTGATCGTCCCATAACATAAATCAAAATATAAATTTTTATATTAAAATATTGTATTTATTTTAAACGGTGAGAGTATTGTTTATCGTGGGACGGATGAGAAGACCCAACCTACGTTGGTCGATTCAAACGAACATGTTTCTTCATTCCCTCAATCCCATCCCTCAATCCTACGTTGGCAGAAAACATGAAGTTGACCCAATCGTTCTCCTCCTCGCACACCAGAATCATCGCCCTGAATCCCCTCCCCACAACCCTCTTTCCTCTCCCAAACCTCCTCCGACGCTGCCTCAAACACCCCACAAACACTCCCAAACCCATCCTACAATCATCCAATAAAGATACCACCGGCACCGGCGATGCAGGCGGCGGCGGAGACGATGGTGGCGGTGATGGAGGAGAAAAGGAGAATAAGGAGAAGGGTGATGGGTTGCAGTTGCCGGAGTGGCTGAATTTCAGCGCCGAGGATGCGACGACGGTGGTTGCGGCTATTGTGATTTCGGTGGCGTTCAGGACTTTCGTGGCGGAGCCGAGGTATATTCCGTCCTTGTCCATGTACCCCACCTTCGACGTCGGGGATCGCCTTGTCGCCGAAAAGGTAATGAATAGGGTTGGATTGGGGAAGATAATATGAATTGGGTGTGTGTGAAATTATGTGTTGGTATTGGATTTACTGTGTTGTTGTGATCTCTATGTTGCTTTTATGCTGTTGGTAGAAGGAATTACCTGACGGGATTACTTGTCCTTGACCGGATTATCTGGGTGGTTGTTGTTCTAGTGTTCGTAGACGGAATTTGATTGTGGTAGATTTGGTTGTATTGGCATTCCATGGTTTTTGGTAGAATCTTAACTCAGCTTACCCCTAGTGTCAAAATTAATACTTTACATGGGCTGAGAGGAGGATGTAGGCAGCTTTGTC
>JAOVYX010016978.1:0-18252 GCA_035668315.1 Drosera spatulata | reverse complement strand
CCTCCCTCCCGATCAACTCTTACCACCGCTACCCCCATTCACCATCGTATCCTCTCCTCTCCCCACCATCATTACCAGTGACCAGAGACGAGGGGAGCAGCCACCAAAGTCTTGGGGAGCAGGTGCCGGACAGTCGCCACCCGAACCGTTGGACAAGTCGTCATCCCAACAACAATATTAATTTTCTGTTCAAACCTGAACCCTAGGCTGTATAATTTCTTGAACTCTATCTCTAATTATCTTTTATTATTTTTAATTTGAGTTTGATGACTATTGTTGGGTTTGATGATGAACGAGTTGGTGAATTTGGGTTGATTTTGGTTGAGTTGATGAATTGGTCGGAGTCTTGGTGTAGCTTGATACGTGGGATTTGATGAATTGGCTGGAGGCTTGATGAATATTGTTTGGGTTGATTTTGGTTGAGTTGATGAATTGGCCGGAGTCTTGGTGTACCTTGATACATGGGATTTGGTGAATTGATCATAGTCTTGATGAATATTGTTTGGGTTGATGATGATTGAGTTGGTGAATTTGCCCTGATTTTGGTTGAGTTGATGAATTGGCTCGAGTTTTGGTGTAGCTTGATGATGTTATGGATGAGTTGTCAATTTTTGGATTATCATTGACTTTATTTTAAAAAGGTTAGAATAGTAATTGTTGAATTGGATGACCTCAATTGTTGCATAAATTAAAAATAAAATTATTAATAAGTGAAACTTGTTTATGTAATGAAGAAGTAGTTTTCTTCTAATTATATAACGCATCTATTTGATTGATATTGGATTGAAAATAATGAAATCGTAGTTTATTGCAGTCAATTTGTTTTTACATACTGAAAATAGTAAGGATTCTAGGATTTTGTGGATAGAATGATGATTTCGGATTTATCATGGATGTATGATAGATCTTGGATGTATGAATGACTAGTCGATGGGTTTTTTAGCAAAAAGTTTGCTCTAAATATCGACAAATTTATAAACTTTGCACTTCGACATCAACCGTTCAACCATTCTGGATACTTGAAGTGTTGGTGCGTGCCGTCGATTACGCAACAGATTAGTCCCCACGTAAAATATTAATGTAGATAGAATGAGAAAGGGTCGATCCCACAGAGAGACGAAGTGCAATATAATTATTAACGATTAAATTCGAATTCCTAATTACTTAACTTAAAACTGAGAAATATGAGGTATTCGTAATTAAATTGCAAACTAATTAATTAAGTACTAAATAAACTAAGTAACTAAACTACTTGCACTAGATTTGATTGACTAAGTTGTAACTATAGGAAACTAGTGCAGGGAGGATCCCCATAACTTCAATCAGTTTAGGGATTAATTCTCAAAACTAGATATAGTGAATTGATATAGATCTGTATATTAATGACTGTTGATTTGTAAAAGGTTTAATAGGTTTGTAAATATGAATGGTTTGGTTGGAATAAACGAGATATCTTTAATCATGCTATCTAGAGTTTTACTTACCAAGATAACTTCAATAACTAAACTAAAGAACTAAGTAGGGACGATTCTCATAACTATAGGAACTTAAAGAACTAAGTAACTAAACTACTTGCACTGAATTGATTGATTAAGTTGTAACTATAGGAAACTAACGTAGGGAGGATTCTCATAACTTCACTCAGCTTAGGGATTAATAATTGAAATCAAGGATAATGAATTGAGATCGATATGTATATATTAATTACTGTTAATTTGTAAAAGATTTAACAGGTTTGTAAATATGAATGGTTTGGTTAAAACAAAGGGGATACCTTTAATCACTCTCTCTAGAGTTTTAATTACCAAGATAGCTTTAATAACTAAACTAATCATCTACTGTCATACCATGACAGCATGAATAGATAAAATAGACAATTGAATTAATCAAGGAATATATCAAAAACGAATAAAATAGCAACATAGATTGGTCTACTCATTTATATGTCAAAAGATCCTAGATAAACTATAATAAGATAGTTCGATCTATAATTTATCTAGTTGCTACTTAATATGACCAACATAGATTGAATCATTAGTTAGATCAAGCTATCAACACATCTAAGTGACCAAAGTACTCATAAGCTAACCATAATATAGTCAATGTATAAAGTCGTTTAGGTGGTCAATCTAATGAAATCATGCATCAATTATGTTAAGGCTCTAATCTTTGACATCATTCATGTAAAATAAATCAAATTCAATAACTAAATAAAACAGATCTCATAATCCCTTAACTTTGTGTCATTATGATTACTCCATACTAACAAACTACTCACTCATTGAATTGGAAAGCGACACTAACATGGATAAATATACAATACAAATCATCGTAACCAATATAGATTGAATCAAATGACTAATGTGCATAAATAACAAACAAAAGTACTTATAAACCAATGAATAAGGTCTTGAGAACAATAATCAAAAGGTAAACAACTATAAAAATCCAATTCGAGCAACACGAACGAAGATTAAATGTATTTGTGATCTAGCTAAACCCTAAAAATAACGGCTGCGAACGAAGGGTAGATGATAGAAACGAACATAAAATAGTGTATTTATAAAACAAAATGAAAACCCTATGAAATCTGGAGAAAATCGCGTTGAAATCTCGAAATATCTTTCGATCATAACGTCGTCACGATCGTGACCATCATGCTGCTTCGTTCTGAATCTAAACTGGGGGATGTAACGATCGTGGCGGGCATGGTCACAATCGTTACGGGCATGGTCACGATCGTGACCATGGTAAAAATCATCTCTGGCTTGGTCTCTGCTCCTGTAACGATCGTGATCAAGCGTGGAACGATCGTGACACTTCAAAAGACATCGAAACAGCTTCAAAACAATCTAAAACAATCATGAACGTCTTCAAATACATGAAACACATCTTCATAACCTAAAATATCATCAAAAGCTTCATCGATTCGTATCCAAACTTCATCAAAGTCTTCAAAATCTCTATAATCATTTCAAATCATAGCTTCATTTCTATGGAACGCTAAAACCTCTCTTTACACGGTCATATCTACATAAAAAGCATATAAAGAACAGTACCAACATTCAAGATACAAAACTAAACTAAAACAATAAGAAACATGACTCAAAACACACTAAACAAAGGAAATTAGTTTAAAAAACAATGAGTATATTTATACTCATCAAATTCCACAAAACCAAACCATTAAGTATCCCTAAGAAAAAACTAAGAACAAAGGAAATAAAGACATGCATAAACGAAAACTTTGAAAAAAAAAAAAACTAAAGAAAACAACCATAGTCGAGCAATAAAATAATCAGTATGTCAAACAATCAACTGTAGTAACATATGTTGAACGGACATCACCACAAAATTGCCCATCATCCCAAAACCATTTAGTTTTGCATAAAAACAAAAACATTTGAAACTCTTCAGGCTCGCTAAGGCTCAACCACTTTCCGAGTGGCCATCACCGGCGAAAATAAAAACCTTTGAAATCACAGCTTGCTAAGGCTCGACCACTTCCTAAGGTGGCTGTCACCCACAAAAAGTTTTATCCTTTAGCTTTGTTGGAGTCTTGCCCACCAATTCTAACGGTTTTCTCTCTAGGACTTCTCTCATTCCCATAGTTACTGTTGCTCTTATTCCCTATGTTTTTTTTTATATTGCATTATAACACATTGGTGCAATCAAACTTATAACTTTGAGAATTGTTTTTTTCTTACATAACTAGTTGGTTCCGTTAGGAATATCTTTTCAATGCATATAATAGGAAAGCTCCCCACATTTGTGTTAAGCTTTTCCTCAAGGATGTGTGACTCGCATTATCCTTTTTTGGTATGTTGGCACTATGTTTTCTCTAACCCCCCTCCCCCGGTCTCGAGGTAGTCAAACTAAAGGTTTAAAGAGAATCCCACAAAATCATTATAAATTAGAAGTCTTCAACAAAATGTCCATACGAAAGGTTTTTGACAAATAGAAATCAACTTATTTATGAAATAGGAAAACAATAACATTAACAAGGACTCGTGACTTTCTTAGAAAATGATATTCAAACTATATATACTATTGTAACGATCATAAAGGCATAAATCATCATATTACATTGCTCAAACTATGGTTTTGAAAATAAGATACTCCAGACAATCGCTTTAATATTTATTTTAAATATTTTTGACCTTTTTTAAGAGATTTTCTTTTCAATGAATTTTCATAAAAAATAATACAAAAAAATGAATGTTGCTCAAATCAAAATTTTCATAGTTTTTTTAAATTAGAAACTAACATAAAATAAACAAATAACTAAGCTAATCTAATCTAGCTAACCATACCCCCAAACAAAAACTAAACATTGTCCTCAATGTGATAAAAATATAACACAAGAGGACGAAATATACCTGCTATAATCATGGTTCGTTTGGAATGTGTCCCTCGAGCACATGCCACTTATGAATCTCTCGTACCAAATTGTCCATCGGTCCTGGTTGAAATTCAACATTATCAAAAACATCTATCAATAGACGAAGTATTGCTTCTATTCTATCTGACATCTCAGTCATCCTTAAGATCTTCTCATCTTACTTTTGCTGTATCCTATTTAGTCTCGCATTGATGTTTTAAATCCAAAGAAGAGGCCTTTCTTAATTTTGATTGTTATTAGAATTGTTTGACGCCATCTTTATTGAAATTGAAAAACAAACAAAGCTACAACTTGCAAAAGAATTAATATCTCTCTCTTCACCATAAGAAATAATGAAATTGAATGAATGAAAGAGAATAGGAGCAATCCTATATATATGAAAAAGAAACAAACATAAGATATGATGAAAATAATCAATTAAGATAAGATAAGATGATATAAAATAAATAATATGCATAAATAATCCATATCAAATAAGATTAAATCAGATTATATCATCAACTAATTAATTTCACCATTGAAAATAATATCTTGACATAATTAATATACAATATTCACCCATCATATCTCAGAAGCTAAAATCTTATCATTGATTTCTTATATGGTAAAAATCTATTAAACAATTTATCCAATTAACTACACCCCCTCCTCCCTCCCTTAGAATAGATAATAATCTTATAAGATAAGGTTAATCATGAAATTATCAAGGAAAACTTAATAAACATCAATTATAAGTAGAATATCTTTGAAAAGGGATAATAATTAAATAAAAATCATATTCATTTAGATAATAATGAAAAACATGATAAACACGTCAGTTTAAGGTGTAAATAAGCTATCATGGACGTACCATAAGATATCATAATCATTACATATCAAAAAATAACATTTCGATAACAAATAATCCCCGTCACGATCGTGACGGGCATATAATTGCTCACTGTCATTATTCATATGATGGTCATGGTCATGATCATGATGTCCATGGTCACGATCGTGACCCTCAGGAAATTATGCTATATTGTTTATTTTCGATCCAATAAATTATTTTAAGCTCTAAACTCCTTAGGAACACTTAATATATAATATTTAAGACGTGTTAGGGTGAAAAATGACTTTGAATAACCTTAGAATGATTTTTAAAAGAGAAAATTCAAATATGGGATTTTTAAGCTAGAAATGACTCAACTAACTAATCTAGACTACACTAAGCTAAGCTTGGGTTGTCTCCCAAGGAGCGCCACTGTTAAACGTCGTTGGCTCGACAACGTTAAACTGCTTCAAATGAACTAGAAATTCTTATCAACAAAAATAAAAGACTTAGGAATCCATATTTGCTTATTACCATTACTACTCTTGATCTCATAAGCATTTTCTACGGTTTCTTTAGGAATCCATACTCTTTTGACCTTCTTAAGTTTAATATTACTCTTACTCACATCAGAAAAATTCCTATGAACATAATAAGAATTAAAACCATATTTCTTCTTTTTAACATTAGACTTAACTTTTTCATGAACCTTAGACAAAACATTAACAAATGAAACAAATTCAACTCTAGGCCCATTATCCATCTTAGGAATAAGATCATCTAAAGAAACATAACTACTTCCAGAATTGCTAACATTATCACACTAATAATCAAACAAATTAGAATCTTCTTGTTCAATATTTCTTACTTCACCATCTATAACCTCTTCATTTTCTAAACTATTCAAAGATTCATTATTAACATCTTCGAATAAATAAAAAGCATTTTCTTGAGGTATAGGATGTTGACATGTCCGTCATAAGACGATCAAATTAGAATAATAATACGCTTACTCACCCTCTAATTATATTCTAATTAACTGCAAAATAGGTAGTAAGGATCGAATCCACATGGACGATTGGTGTAATGTTTAGACTTGTAATGATCACGACGAGACCCTATCAACTTAATGAATTGTGGTAACTTTTGGGGGGAAGGGGTGTTTCTCTTACTAATTAAACCAAGTAAATAGTTTAAATTAAATAATCGCAATCTAAATTTGTACAGAATATGAACTAAGGTGTTTTTTGTATGATAAAAATATAGGGAGGTTGATTAATTACGTTCTAACTTTTAAGGAACAATCATTGATGATTATCATATGGTTTCATTATTTTAGAAAGGTTTGGTTGCAATACTTTTGGGCATAAAATACTACATTCGTTAGAATCTTAATTACCAATGAGCTTGTATAATTAAACTAACTAATTTATTTCTAGTATACCGATGAGCTCGTATATGCTAGAATAAATAAATAAATAACTTGATTCAAAGCAAGAGAATTCACCTAACATGAGCATCAATAACAATAAGGTTAAACTATCATGTTCACATGGAATCAATCATAACATCATGACAATGGGCTTAAATCATTATAGTTATTTGCTATCAACTTAACCACTTAGCGCGATTAATAGCTAGGTTACCATATCAATATGTGGTCAAACTAATTGATTCCATGACATATTATTGATTAAAGTCAGATTTCATGCATCAATCAACATATATGAATTTGGTTTAGGTGATCTATTTCATCTCACGATCCAATATAGTTAGAATTTCATTAACCTTTCCCTACAAAGTAACTACTCACTCATGATCATGAGCATCATCACATACATCACACAATCGTGCATCATCATCTCTGAAATAAAAGTTCAAAAGGGGTAAGAAGACAATATAACACTGTATGGAAGAGATCCGATGTCAAAACAATGAAATCCTACGCCCTACACCTTGATCCAACGTCCACAAGTAAGGAAATCGAGGATCTCTAATCTAGGGTTTTAGAACAAACGAATAAATGAAAACTTTGGAAAATGATCTCTAAAAACTCTCCAAAATGAATAAAATACATGGGTATTTATAGAAAACCCGAAAACCAATCCGAAATTTGAATAAAACAAATAAATCTGACATGCTGACCTGTGTAACAGTCGTTATAGGCCCCCTGTCACGATCGTTACATAGCTTGATTCTCCAGAAAACGCGATGCAGGATTGTAACTACCGTAACACTTAAGTGTAACGGTCGTTACACAGTTTTGACCTCCAGAGATAACCTCCAAACGCTGTAATGGTCATTACAATGAAAGGCTTGGTCGTTACAGCTCAGAAACACATCCATTTACCATTAAAACATCACCAAATGATCACGAACGTATCCACAAATGATTAACGCATTAAATTTTCCTCTTGGATCAACCAAAAACAGCTCTAAATCACGTCCAAGATCACGCTCAACGCTTCATCTTCACAATATCACTTGTAATGACCTTCCATAATAAACTCAACAACTCATTCACATCTTCATACGACCAAATCTGCGACGAAAACAAAGCATCAGCAGCATCCAAGTCCAAAGACGCAAACTAAACTAAAAGCATAATATAAAGGAGTTAAACACAACAAAACAATGAGTTTACATCAACAAATTATGTTTGTTTACACACACTTCGAATTCCCCCAAACTAAACCTTTGCTTGTCCCTAAGCAAATCTAAAAACAAAGCAAAGTTTCAACTTGAAATTGAAAAACTAACAAGACTTAGAAACTCCCATAATTTGAGCATCAAAGTAATCAGAATGCCTAAAATTAATAACACAAAACACATGTCGAAGGAACATTCATCACAAAGTCGTCCTTTATCTCTATTCACATCACATAAACTACCCCACAAATCATACCCTCTTATGATCCTTCACACCTAGCAGATATTCCCAAGATGTAGCAAGCAAAACATTTTCGAAATTCAATTTCAAAATTCATTTATTCCACCCCTGACTTCCTTACTATCAGAAATGTGTCTGATATGGGTCGTTTCCAAAGCCACCAAGGTCTCAAAAGAGGTCTAGATTTCCTACTGAATATGTATCTCTTTTTTTTCAAGCTCATCGTATTGAATATCACTTCCCCCCTTTTATCCGTAAATGGTAATTTTGATAATCGAGATAAGAGACATGGTATTTTTAAAGTTTTTTTGCTTGTTTTAAATTGCTTTGGTAATTTCTCTCTCTGTTTTTTATTATAATGAGTAGATCTAGAGCATTCTTCAGTAACCAAAAATAGTATAAGGGTTACCACGGAAGACGGGTGCTTTATAAATAATTTTTTTTTCAAAAACTCACACCATGCCTCCCTATAATCAGTGGATAAGTAAAAAGATAGCATCAAAGAGGAACATGAAGGTTTTTACTTTTCTTTGTTTTCTTTTTAATAAAAAATGTCTCTTTACGGTACGAGTCATCACTAAAACGCTATCTACACATGAAAGATCATATCATAGGAATGTAATAGAACGGGGTTAGCAAAGATTCATGACTTCCTTAGAAACGATATTCAAACTATATGTATTAGTGCAATAATTATCAAAGCATAAATCATAATTTTACTTTTCTCAAATCATGGATTTAAAAACAAAACACAATTTTTTATTTTCTTTTTAAAGTTTCAGAAAATCAATGAAAATAAGAAACTAGACTAACTAATCCCTCCCCCAAGTTAGAATGTACATTGTCCTCAATGTAAATAGGAGTGAAACACAAAGAACTAGATATACCTGTTAAGTTCAAAAATGGGGTGAAAAATGTCCTTGGGACACATGCCAGCTATAAATCATTCGCACCATATCATCTACGGAAACTCTAATTGTTGTTGAATAACACCAATTATGTAATTCTGCCACTCAACCTGTTGTGCAATCCGCTCAAGTGCCTCCTTAAGGTTTCGCTGCTCCTCTACTATTTGTTGTAACTTTGAATTGAGAGCAATGAAACTGCACGGAGGTGGTGGAAGTTGTGGACGTGCAGGGTTTACAATATGGTCCTCGTCTTCTTCTTCCATCCAACGTTGTACTCTATCCACATGAATTTCCATCCTTGTGGTGGAACATCGGAATTTTGCTGTAGCGATGACATTCCTGTCTAAGCAAAACTCGCATTGCACAAATATTAATGAACCACTCTCCCTGTCTCACAATATGAAAAAAATAATCAGGAAAGTGGCTACAAGAAGGATAAATCATACATATAGAAACGTAGAGGCATGAAAGAAAGAAAATACAATCAATGGAATTTTATTTTTGCATGAATAAAATATATATGGTGAGTAGGTATCTATTGTGACAACTAACCTAAGTAATAAAAAACTAACAATTCTTCTTCATTGATTGAATTAAAGTCGGTTCAGTGGTTTTCATTTTTACTATTATTTTTTTTTCGTATTTTATATATTTATGTTTTTATTTAATTTTTTTAAATGTCTTCTGTGTCATAAAATCCTTAAACTTTGATGTGATGAATGAGTTAAGGTGAATTGAAATTAATTGGATATGTGAATTGATTTGAGTATTCTTTAATTTAATTCTAATGATTATTTTGTTGTAACTCTTTTTTTTAACGATGAGTTTTTTTTGTTTTAAATAATTACTCTCTAATTTTTCATTGAGGTTTAATTAATTAATCTGAAGTTTTGTATTAATCTTCGTATTTTAACTAAATATAAGTAACTTTCTTGAATAAAAATTAATAATCTTGAATTATTTAATTTTTATAAAAAGAAAAACTAAATAGAATAATATGAAAGTGACTGAATACAATAAATAAAATGAGTTTCATATATCGACTCAAAAGCTGAAAATAACAGACTCAAGCAAACTAACTGACTCGAGGTAGGAATGTAAATGACACAACAGATTGGACTTGGACTGAAAATGAAATACATGATGAGTCACACACCCCCATGTTAATGTAAACTAAGTCCTAGAACACATAGACATGAAAAAAAAAAAGACTAAAATATATGAAATCACATGGGTGGTGGTGGTGGCGGGGCCAGTTTCATTGAGGGAACTGGTCGAAAAAAGCACTATGGCGCTGTTCCATGCGCTGAAGGGTAGCTATCATATCCAGCGAACGCTCGTCCATCAAATCAATATGCTCTCTCTGGCGTCGTTGCTCCTCTACTATAGCTCTCTGACTCCCTTCTAACCTCTGAATTATAGCCCTCCAATCATAATGAGAGGTGGATGATAGATCGTCGTGCTGAGGTGGAGGTGGCTGGTAATAATGAGGCTGCTCATACTGCTGCTGTTGCTCGTAGCCTCCAGGATAGACAATCGAAAAACTTAGCAGGTATTGTGAATAGTCAATAGGCTCATGAACAGGTGGAACAGGTGCATCAGGCATCTCAACATCCTGGTGTATAGCTGGAGGAGGTGGCGGTGAAGCAGCTCTAGACTGAGTAGGCTCTCCGACCTGAAGTCTCGATAATCCCCAATTCCTGGGATTTCTGGCAGTCTATTCACGTGCTGCGAGTGAAAGAAGTCTCTTAGGCTTACACACATCTCTTTGAAAAAGATAATAATCTTTTCCCTTGTTCTTTAGCATCCCTGAGTTCTTTAGCAGGGTGATGTTAATGGGATCTCTGGGCCTATCTGCCTCAATAGCATTCAAATCAACCCTGAAATACTCCACCAAGGGACTAATCAAGACTTCCACAACTATGCCTCCAATCGTAGCCGTAGCGTGGTACATTAGCCTACGTGCTAGAAATACTCCCGTGCAAATACGAGATTCAGCAGACTGGTCATTAAGACCATATAGCATATAATGCAAAATCCAGAACTCCCTTTCTAAAATTGAAGCCTGACTCTTCTCCGTCCCTAAGATCGTATTGCCTATAAACCAATGCATAGTGTGAATAGCTGGGCTACGGGGCTGAGTACTTTTAGCATATTTAGGTTCAAACACAGTTTCATCAGTGAGTCTTTCCCTGAAGGTGTTTTGGTCACTCTTAAAGTCACTAGGCATGTCCGGTTCTCCCCCAAGCTTAAAGCCATAAGCTGTGGAGAACTCGTTCATATTCATAGAGCGAGGTTCACCTGCCAGTTGAAATGTGATAGCCTCCTCCTCAAGGTCCTCTGGAGGTAACTCCTTGAATGAGCAGTTGATCGTGCTTAGGACCTCCAAAGTGAGACTAGAGTATGAATTCCATTTCTTTATGAGAAATTTACCCCATCCAAGTGTCTTGCCTATACTCTCTACATCGTTCCACACCCCGATCTTCCTTAAGTCATCCAAATCGAACCATCATGTTGGAAGCATTGCCGTTTTCTCCAACTTCCTAAGCCGGTAATGTTTAACTCGTGGTATCTCACGAGTTAATGGATAAGGGGTAAGTTGTTCCTCCTCATCCTCGACTTGATCCGAAATTGGTGGATTTGAAGAGGAATCTTGATCTCTCCTTGCCCTTTTAGCCATCATCTTGACTCGTCGGAGTGGATTTGACATGTTAAATTGTCCAAAACATTCCAAGCCAAAAGTGAACGACACCGGTTTTTCACCTATAAGAAAATAGCATAAAACAATCAAAAGTGTGCCGAATTCATTCAAACCAAGGCCAGGAACGCTTTCTCTTTGTCGAATAGATGTATGTAGAGTATTGATTAAACGGATTAGAAATTAGGATTTCATACCGCTTGAATCAAAATGTTTTCGGCCGAATGAAAGTTTGATGCGAGTGTATTTGATGGTATGGATTTGTGTTTAAATGATTTCAGAGTGAGTTGAGGTGATTTGGTGTGAAATGATTAAGAGGAATTTGTGTTTGAGAGTGTTTGGAGTGAAAATGTGATGAAAACCTGAGGAATTTGGGTTTAATGCACGACATAAGCTGTGTAATGACCGTTACGGCCCCCCTATAATGGTCGTTACATTAAGGCACTGCTCAGGGAACGTTACAAACACCTATAACGGCCGTGACATGATCTTGTAACGGTCGTTACAAACCAGAAATAAGCCCATTTAATTTTTTAAAATTTCAATTTGATCCATTATGTATCTAACTCAATGTAAACACTTAAAATACATCATTTATGATGTGTTCCAGTAATTTTCATAGATCAAAACCCATCGTGCGATTTTATAAAAATAAAACAACCCGAACGAAGTAAAAACTAAGCTAGTGAAAACTAAAAAACATGGATTGCCTCCCATGAAGCGCGCTTGTTTAATGTCGTTGACGCGACGTCGTTAAGCTCATTCAACGCTTTGAAGTCTGTCTCATCACTTCTTATGGAATTTCGTCCATCCAAGGTAAATCTTTAAGGTCATAGAAATGCTTAAGGCGATGGCCATTAACTTTGAACAATTTTCCAATTTCTTCACTCTTAATTTCAATCGTCCCATATTCATAAACCTTTTTAAGAACAAATGGTCCTTCCCATCTGGATCTCAATTTCCCATGAAATAATCTCAAACGTGAGTTATAAAGAAGAGCTTTATCGCCCACTTCAAAATGTTTTCGAGAAATATTTACGTCATGAAGTTCATTCAATTTCTCTTTATAAAGCGTCGTATGTTGATATGCGTCATGATGTAATTCATCCAACTCATATATTTGGAGTTCTCTGTTTTTCGCACAATCTCCATATTCCAGATTCGTCTCTTTTATGACCCACCAAGCCTTATGTTCAATTTCAACAGGTAGGTGATATGCTTTGCCATAAACAAATCTATCGGGAGACATCCCTATTGAAGTTTTATACGTTGTGCGGTATGCCCATAAAACATTTAAATTATCGCTCCAATCTTTCCTTTTGGAATTGACTATTTTCTCCAAAATATTCTTAATCTCTCGATTGGAGACTTCAACTTGTCCGTTCGTTTGTGGATGATAAGCAGTGGAAATTCTTTACTGAATATTATATTTTTTTTCAAAAGGATGTCCATCAACTTATTGCGAAAGTGGATTTCCCTATCGTTAATAATAGCCTTGGGTACGCCAAACCTGTTAAAAAAATATAATTTCTCACAAATTCGATCACCACGTTAGCATCATCAGTTCTTGTTGGAATAGCTTCTACCCATTTAGAGATGTAGTCAACTGCCAGCAAAATATAGTTATAACCTTTTGAGCTCGAAAATTGCCCCATAAAATCAATACCTCATATGTCAAATAATTCACATACTAGGATATATTTTTAAGGCATTTCATCTCTTTTAGTTATTTTGTCATTTTTTTACGTTGCTCATAACTCTTCACAATTTTATACACACCCTTATTCAAGGGTGGCCAATAAAATACACATGATAAAATTGTATGAGTCGTTCATCTCACTCCAAAATGTCCATCAACATCATAGGAATGACAGTGCTGCAGAGCTGAATTAATTTCATGATCAGGTATACACCATCTAATTATCCCATCAATATAGAATTTCACCAAAATTGGGTCATCCCAAGAATAATATTTCGCATCACTCTTAATCTTGTTTTTCTGATGTCTTGGAAGGTCACTTGGTAGCTTCTTGGTAACTAGATAATTTATAAGATTAGCATACCAAGAAGCGTAGCCATGTGTAGAGTATAAATACTCATCTGGAATTAATTCAAAAATTGAGATAGACTCTTGAGTATTTGTTATACGTGATAAATGATCAGCAACATAATTCTCGGCATCCTTCTTGTCTCTAATCTCTATATCAAACTCTTGTAGTAGAAGAACCCATCTTAAAAGATGAGGTTTCGATTCTTTCTTCTTCAAGAGATATTTTAGAGCAACATGATCAGCGAAAACAATTACTTTTATGCCCAATAAATATGAACAAAATTTTTCCAAGACAAAAATAAATGCATAAAGCTCTTTCTCAGTAGAAGTATAATTATATTGAACCTCATCACGGGTCTTGGACGCATAATAAATTACGTGAGCTACTCTGTCCACTTTTTGACCAAGAACAGCCCCCACAGCTTTGTCGCTAACATCACATATAATTTCAATTGGGTAATTTCAATCAAGGGATTAAATAATAGGAGTAGAAACCAATTTTTCTTTTAAAGTATCAAAGGCATTCTTACAATTATCATCAAAAGTAAATTCAGACTTCTTTTTCAATAAATTGCTTAAAGGATTTGCTATTTTTGAAAAATCTTTAATAAATGTACGGTAAAAACCGGCGTGCCCTAGGAAAGCACGAACTTCTCGAACGCAAGAGGGATACGATAGAGATTTAATGACTTTCACTTTTGCACGGTCTACCTCCAATCCTTAGCGGAGACGACATGTCCCAACAGAATTCCTTTTTCTACCATGAAATGGCATTTTTCATAATTAAGTACCAAATTTGTCTGGATACACCTTTTTAATACCATTTCAAGATTTTTCAGGCATTCATCAAATGAATTGCCATAAACAATAAAATCATCCATGAACACTTCAATAATATGAGAAATATAATTCGAGAAAATTGACACCATACACCTTTGGAGTGTAGCCGATGCATTGCATAAACCAAAAGGCATACGCCCATATGCATAAGTACCAAAGGGACATGTGAAAGTTGTCTTTTCTTGGTCTTCAGGAGCAATTACTATTTGGTTATATCCGAAATAACCATCCAGAAAACATTAATGGGACCTTCCAGCTAATCTCTCAAACATTTAGTCCATGAAAGGTAACGAAAAATGATCCTTTCTAATTGCTGAATTTAATTTACGATAATCAATGCATACGCTCCAATCATTTTGAATTTTTGTGGTGATCATTTCACCATTATATTTCTGTATGACATTAAGTCATGTTTTCTTAGGCACAACATGAATTGGACTGACCCATTGAGAGTTGATAATTGGATAAATCACTCCAGTATCAAGCAATTTTAAAATATCATTTTTGACAACCTCCATCATGGGCGGATTTAATCGTCGTTGACAACCTCTAACAAAATTTGATGCATACAAACGAAGGGGCTAATTCCTTTGATATCAGCGATTGTCCAACCAATTGTTGTCTTGTGCCTTTTTAAAACACTAACCAAAACTTCCTCTTAGGAATTTGTCAATTGGCTTGAAATAATAATGGGTAAATTTTTTCCATCTCCCGAGTTGGGATATTTTAATTGAGTTGGTAAGGGTTTTACCTCGAGATTTGTTGGATATATCACAGAGAGTTGAATCTTATCATGATTTGCAGGTAATTCGAGTATTTTCACCTCTTCATTATTTTTCAATCTTTCTTCAAAGAATGTCAAATCATGATCATAATTTTTAAATAGAAAATCTTCTTTCTTCCTATCGATTTGTATAATTGCCTCCATGAATTCGTACTCATTTAAATTAAATAATTCTTCTTCTAGTGATATCAAGGAATTTATTGAGCAGACTGAAAAAGTTTCATCACTTGGATGTTTCATGGCATCATTAATATTAAAAATAATTATTTCGTTATCAAATTTCATGAACAATGTGTCACTATTTACATCAATTTTGGTATTGTCAGTCCTTAAAAAAGATCTCCCTAACAAAATTGAAGCCTGTGAATTTGAACTTAGTCCATCATTTGTTTTTAAAATATAAAAATCAGCAGAAAATACTAGCTCATTCAACTTGACCAAAATATCTTCAATTACACCTATAGGATGTGCAACGAACCTATCAGCAAATTGAATGAAAACTCCGGTTGGTTGTAATGATCCAAAATTCAAAGAATTATAAATTGTTAAGAGCATCACATTAATTGACGCTCCTAAATCAATTAGGCATCCAGAGATTTCGGCCCTTCCTATCATGTAAGGGATTGTAAACATGACACTGTCCTTTTGTTTTTGAGGTAGTCTCTTCTGCATAATAGTAGAGCCATTCTCACTAACCACAACACGTTCATGACCCTTAAGGCGTCTTTTATTGGCGCATAGCTCTTTCAAAAATTTAGCATATCTTGGAATTTGCTTTATTGCATCCAATAAAGGTATATTCACCTCTACCTTCTTGAAAAGTTCAAAAATATCTTTCTCTATTTCAGTCTTTTTATCCTATGCCAGACGGCTCGGGAATGGAGCAGATGAGGTTTGTTTGATCACTGTTTGGTCAAAATTATTTTTCTCAATTATTTGGGGTTCGTGATGCTTCCATCATGATCATTACCACTTTCATTTTGAACTTCCAATTCATTTTCAACTTCGCTCGATTTTGGTTCAACTCCCTTCAACTCCTTTCCACTTCTTGACATTATAGCATTTGCATTTTCTCTCGGATTAAGTGGTTGAGAAGGAAGTTTATTACTCATTTGAGCCTTCAGCTAGCTCATATCAGAGGTTAGTTGACTGACTTGGCTTCGAATATCTTGAATATCGATTTTAGATTCCTTAGCATTCTTTTGCATAGCATTTGAGTTGCAGCCACTGATTTAACCATATCTTTAAGTGGTATTCCACCTGAATTGCCCTTATTAGTTGATAAATTATTCTGTGACGGCTGATAAAATACATGAGGAAATTTTTATTGTTGGGGAACAGAAGGTGCATTTGGATGATTTCTCCAAGGCTGATCTACATTATAATTCCACTGATGTTGTCTTGGTTAATTTGGTGGGCCTGGAAATCCAATAGCATTACCATGCTCTTCTTATAACATCGGACAAGAATCAGTTGGATGTCCCTTATTTTAACAAATTCCACAACCTTTTACTTGAGGAATATTATTTGTAGTTAGGATTTTAGTAAGTAAATCAATTAATTGATCCAGTTTTTTGTCAGCAAAACTAGGAAACGAGGACATTTTTTGGACATCACGAGAATGTTCATCACGATTGAAATCTTGAGAATTGACTGCCATCTTTTCAAGAATTTGACGTGCAACTCGTGGTTATTTGTTTTGAAGATCACCCCCACATGCTGCATTAGCCAATCCTCTGTCTGTTGCAGAGAGTCCTTGATAAAAATATCGTATGAGAAGATTTTTTGAGAATTGATGATTTGGACAAGTTGAGCATAGACGTTTAAAACGTTCCCAATACTCGTGTAATTATTTCCCCTTTTTTGTCTGACAGAGCAGATCTGCTTCTCAATAGTTGTGATTTTAGAGGTGAGAAAATACTTATGGAGAAATAGAGATTTCATCTGCACCCACATATGTACTGTTCCCTTAGGTAAGTCATAGAGTCAATTTTTAGCGACACCTTAGACGCTAAATGGGAAGGCTCTAAACTTAATGATTTCGTTAATTACTCCTTCTTGTTTCATGTTTGCACAAACTACTCTAAATTCATTTAAATGCCGATGGGGTCCTCACCAGGCAAAGCATGAAAAGATGATAATTTATGTAAAAATTCAGAATTAAGTTTAAAATTTCTTTGAACATTAGAAAACACGATACACAATGGAGGTTTATTTGTATCATCATATTCAGCTAACTCCCTCAATATGCGATTATCAATTTGAGGTTCTTGAATATTTTGAGCATTCTGATTATTTTGATTGTTTAGAGGAATGTTGGCTTGATTGTCTGCCATATCTAAATTTGCGAATTCAATTGGAGAAAAATTATGTCGAACGTTGATATTAGAGGATGAGGAAGAAGGTGTAAAGTTTGAGATTGGATTAGGATGTTCAAGTTGTATTGTTTCGAATTCACTCATGAGTTTTAGAACTTGGCTATTTGTAACCACTTCTCAATTTCATAAAATTCAAAAATACTAAAATTTTTGAAAAATCAGAATAATTTAATATTCAAAGATTTTTTTTCCAGGAAATTAATAAATTAAAAATACTTTCAAAAAAAATAATAGTAGAGTTAAGTAATGATCAAAACAGACAAAAAACAATTCTATTGACACAATGTTATCGTCCCCGCCAACGGCGCCAAAACATGACACGCCCGTCCCAAGACGGTCAAATTAGAATAATAATGCGCTTACACATACTCTATTTGTATTCTAATTAAGTGCAGTAGTGATAGTAAGGATCGAACCCACAGAGACGGTTGGTACAATGTTTAGACTTGTAATGGTCACAACGAGACCCTACCAACTTAATGAAAAGTAGT
>JAOVYX010016977.1:0-23276 GCA_035668315.1 Drosera spatulata | reverse complement strand
AAAATAGTGCACACCTCAAAGAAGCTGATGGGACAAATCTATATTCCTGTCATCAATTGGTTCCTGATGGTCATGTGTGTCTTGGTGGTCGCAATCTTCCGCAGCACAACAGACATCGCCAATGCATATGGTAGTTAAATCCGGAACCGTCCCTTATTCTCTCGCACTTTTCATTGACCTTATGCCTTCTTGGAATCTACTCGTTGAAGAGACAATTATACTGATATAATAAACCATTTCAGGAATTGCTGAAGTTGGTGTCATGATGGTCAGCACTATATTGGTGACAATAGTGATGCTATTAATCTGGCAGTCCAACTTGTTTCTAGCTCTTCTGTTCCCTCTTGTGTTCGGTGTGGTCGAGCTCATCTACTTATCCGCAGTTCTATCAAAGGTCAAAGAGGGTGGTTGGCTGCCTCTTGCTTTCGCTGCCTGCTTCCTATCTGTCATGTACACTTGGAACTTTGGCAGTGTTCTTAAGTACAGGAGTGAAGTCCGGGACAGAATGTCGATGGAACTCATGCTTGATCTGGGTTCTACCCTTGGGACCGTTCGGGTTCCCGGAATTGGACTCCTATACAACGAGCTGGTTCAAGGCGTACCATCCATTTTAGGACAGTTCCTCCTGAGCCTCCCCGCTCTCCACTCCACTATTGTGTTTGTCTGTGTCAAGTATGTTCCAGTTCCTGTGGTTCCCCAGGAAGAAAGATTCTTATTCCGAAGAATCTGCCCCAAGGACTACCATTTGTTTAGGTGTGTTGCTCGTTATGGCTACAAAGACGTTCGCAAAGAAGATCATCACTTTTTTGAGCAGATCTTGGTAGAAAGCCTGGAGAAGTTCATTAGAAAGGAAGCTCATGAACTCGCTCTGAAGGATGAGTTGAGCGAGTTGGATAGCGAGAGCGTCTCAGTGAGGTCAAGGCATCCTGGACCAACCAATGATGTGATGAGTGATCTTCAAACCCCTCTGATGCAGGACCAAAGGCTGGTAGATGCAGCTACGCCGTCTTCGTGGGAAGAAGGGGTACTACTTTCTGATGCTGTGTCACTCGACGAAGATCCGAGCTTGGAGTACGAAATTTCTGCTTTGAGAGAGGCAGTGGTTTCTGGATTCACCTATCTGCTTGCCGATGGAGACGTGAGGGCAAAGAAAGAATCGTGGTTTCTCAAGAAGTTGGTGATAAACTACTTCTATGCATTCTTGAGAAGGAACTGCAGAGCTGGTGCTGCAGTGCTTAGGGTTCCTCATATGAACGTCATAGAAGTTGGGATGACCTACATGGTTTAGTCTGCAATTAGGGAATTAGCCGTCCCTTATCGCCACTTTTACTTTGCAAGTTGTGCCACATGTCGCAGTGACACATTAAAGACTTCCTATGCGAGGAACGACATTGTAAAATGTTACAGAGGCCGCCTATTTTGTAGCACCTGTATGCGATTGTTCGGTTCCATGAAACTATCACTTGCACATTCGAGGAGGCGATCTTATCTTTGCGCCAAGCTGAGTATTCATGATTGAAATTTTGGCATGATGTCCTGAGGTGAATCAAATTTCAGTGGCATAAAATGTGACTGTTGACAGCAATGTAGCAAGATCAACCCAATCGAAAAGTAGGAGTCAGGGGTCTTCAAGTTCGGCTATAGGATTTTATCCTTCAAACCTTGATTCGATAAATTCTGTATTCATTTATGCTTTGCACAGCGGGAAAGGAAAAATAAAAATAAAACCTCAAAGTATACAAAGTAAAAAACCAAGACAGTTCCATTCCACTTCCGAAAACGGTCGGGTCTCAGTTGCTGAACACAAGAACAGTCACTGCGGTCAGCATACAGACCATATACAGAACATAATAATCATATATCAGTGAAACTATTCCTGAAATATTACAGCTTGTTTACACACTCGATAGCTCCTGCAATTTGAAACCTTCTCCTTGGTCATGAGTACAATAACAAGAAGGTCAAAGCTGCTAATGGGCAGCAGTTCTAGCTTCCCAGAACAACTCCTGCTGCCAATAGATTATGCTAAGCTGAAGACTAGACTAGTTTCTCAAGTAGCAAAACTCAATGGTACAAACAGGAGAAAACATGCCCTTTGATGACTACGCAGGAATATAACCACAAATTGAAAGAGCACGATGTTGCTCGATAGGTGCCTCTTCTTGTCTTGTGAAGGAGTTGACACTTGACAGGGATAATATGCACCAGCAGCTTCCATTCACTCATGGGGCTTCAAGTCAGCTAGTCCCTGCAGTTCATAGAAGAAAATGAGTTCAGTACTCATTTCCCAGGTAGCGTCTTAACATTAAGCTCAAATCTCAATCACAAAGCAGCAGGGACATAATCGACTTTCAGCTAACACTATCCAGCGTACAAAAATCTAAAAGAGATCATAGGGGTAAACCTAAGATACAATGTACAACTGATATTTCATTAGCTATGTCATGGCAATATCCAGCATATGCAAGACTAAATATAAACAACATAATCTCCAATACCCAAGTCTAATGCATGCAGCACACATCACAGCCCCATAGTTATAGCTCTGCCCTCTTTTAAGTTCAAAGGATTAAAAGCAGTTATAATTTTAGCAAGCCAATTGCTGACAGCAAAATAATGAACAAGCACAGAACCTCAAGAGTATTCCATAATTCAAACTCGCAAGACGGGGATCCCAAAGGTGTTTTTTTTCCCCCTAATCATTCCTTGGGGAATACAGACTTAAGTGTCCTTATGGTCCGAATTTGACAAACCGACTTTCTCTTATAAGAAACAAAGGCACATTTCAATGCACTAATGTCAGTATGATCTTTTCCAAAAGAGTAAAGCACACTTTCTATCAGAGATTCTCTACCGCCTTTACTTAAATATGCATCATACATCCAGCATCTCATTTGAATTTCCCCGTCCTGGCGATCAGTATTTCAAAACAGCAACAACATGAGAAATAAGGGGACAACTCTAAGAAACAAGTCATATCCTTAAACTTCTTAAGCCACCTATTAAGCGACTTAGACAAATAAGCTCATAATGATTTCATACATACACGCCAGCCAGATATGAGAGAACATCTACTTTGTTTTCAGCATCTAATTACCTCTTATTTGAAGGCTGAAAGACTAGGGGCACAGGATTCTTTGCTACCAACTACACAGCCCATGAAGTACAATATATGACAAATAGTATAACAAGCGTACATGTTTCATAGTCTACCACACTCAGCATATTTAGCTGACACACGGTGACAAGAGACAGTATACTAAGCTAGTAGCAAGAAACAGAAGCTATTGAATCAGGAACAACCAAAGTCAATCAAAGTATAAGTTACTCACCAGTACTTGATCAAACCGTCCCAACCACAAGTAGCCACCTTGCTTGTCTCCAATGGATGCCATTCACAACCAATGCACACACCTTCATGGCATTTGAGGGTTCTGAATACTTTGCAACTCTTCCAGTCCCAGAACCAGCATCTGCCCTCCCCATCTCCTGACAACACAAACCGGCCATCGGGTGAAAAGTTGACTTGGCAAGCATATCCTGCCACTATATGCCCGGCGAATCTCTTCTTCTTATTGAGCTGAAACCTTTCCCTGGTCCCATAAATCAAAATCTGATTATCCAAACTCTGAGCTGCTAACCAGTTGGTATTGGGATGAACAGCTATGGAAGGCATCGAGTGCATATGAGGCTCACTGATATACTTGATGACCACAGGAATTCCAAATTCCCACACTCGAAGAGACTTATCATCACTTGAAGTAACAAACCTCCTATTGTTGTCAACAAAAGTGATGGTATTCACAGCTCCCAAATGCTGATCATACTCCTGGGTAATCTGCCCTGTATTCATATCCCACTGCACAATCTTCTTATCACTCATGCCTGCCAATAGTATGTTCTGCTTATCGTCATCCGGATTCAGCTTCACAACATACGGAATCTTCCCTGTGGAGAACGTCGAGATCACCTTCCCAGTCTCGGTATCCCAATACTTGATAATCTTATCATACCCAGCGCTCAAAAACTTCGTCCCATCATTCGAAAAGCAAATATCCCTCACAGCCTTAGAATGCCCCATATAAGTCCTCATACACTTCCCTGAATTATACACATCCCAGATCTTAATCTTCGTATCCATACTCGCCGACAACAACAAATGCCCATACTTAGGGAAGAACCTAATCGCAGAAACCCCCTTCGTGTGCCCGCTCCAAGTATGCACCAACCTCTTGGGAATATAACAATGATCATTCGTCGCCTTGACATCCTTAGGAGGCAATATCCACGACCTGCCCTGATAATCCCTCTCCTCCTTCCCATGAAACGTACTCTTATCAGTCACAACCTCAGCAGGCTTCTCCACCTTCTCGCCCCTCTCCTCGGCCTTCTTCCTCGCGTGTTCCTCCGCATACTTCTTCTGCTCCTCCGTCAACTCTTCCTGCACCACCTCCTTCTTCCCCGCCCACGGACTCTTCCTGTTCTTCCTCAACCACTCCTCCGTCGCCGGATTCTCAATTTCCTCCTTATCCTCCCCCTCTTCCCCGTCCCCTTCCTCCTCGTCCCTTTCCTTCTTCTTCTCCAATTTCCTCCTCTTCTGCTCACTCTGCCTCATATCATACACCCCAACCCCATTGTTCCTCTCCAAGGCTTCCACATCCCCAACATACTCCCTCCCCGAGGGTTCCGCAGCGTACCCGTACTTATGAAACGTATTGTACTGATCATCGAACACGAAGCTCTCGATCGCCGCGTCCTCCACAAACCCTAATTTATGGTTCCTCATCCCCTGCGCGATCCCGTCCTTCGCGTAGGGATGGGCCGGGCCGTGGAGCGGGGCCCAGAGCTGATCGTAGGTCGGGTTGAAGGCGACGAGGTGCTGGACCAGGTCGATCGGGGCCGCGAGGGAGCGGGATGCGGCGGAGACGGTGAGGGAGAGGAGAGTGTCGTCGACGACCGGGGCGGAGGATTTGGCGGGGAGTGTTATTTGCCGGAGAGGGGAAGATTCCGGCGACGGCGACGGCGAAGAGTTGGTGTAGGCCTGGATCGCATCCATGGCTGGTGATGGTTGTGGTTGTGATTTAGGGTTTGTCGAGGTGAGGAGAAAAGCTTTAGTTATGGTGACTCGGGAAAAAGAAAACGATTTCTGATAGTGGTTAAGATGCTTATATCTATGAATTATGCGATTATGTGTTGATTGAATAATTTAAATGGATTAAATGTTTTTTTTGTTTTATTATATTATATGTATATCGATATAAAATTTGACAAACGTATAATGACGATCAAATATAAATCTAAATTTTTCGTGAAACATTTTAATGATTGTGTAAATTAGATAGTTTAACATAATATATATTGCGGAATTATAAGACGTGATTTGATATAAAAACGAAATCTACATTCATATATATATATAATAATATAAAATATATATATATTATAAAATATATGGGAGAGATGTAATATATGGGACGAGCAACTCGTGTAGGAGGAAACTTTTATGAATGAATAACTGGTTCATCTTATGTCGCATATATATGGGGTGTTACAAATTTTTCTATGTTAATGATGTGTCACGAAAGATTTTCTTACAGATGGAACCTCTCATGTGTATGCTCGTGGTGCGAATCCACGAATACTAGAATAGATATCTAAGCGCTTTTTGGATGATATGGGTTTGGATAGACAAATAGGATTGTCGATGGCTAACACGATCAAGCATTGAGCGAATTTTCATGTACTCTACATGAGTGATATTCTAACTCAAATTGGTCTTCACTGGTTCCATCGATACCGAAAGGCCATTATGATAGGTATGATTTACAACGTTTTTTTTTTTTTGCAACGGAGATTACCGATGGTTCTGAAAGCCTGGAACACAATGTACATTCATTGGTGTCAAGTACCCTTGATTCTTGAATCATTGACTTGATCCCTATATGAGATTGTCACAATGTTAAGCGGAAGCTTTATGCCTTTGGCAGCATAGGTACATTGCCATGTGTTGGGGAAATATGATAATTTTTTCGATTTGTTTAAACCTTCGAGAAAACGTTTCAACCAACCAAAGAACAATATACAATCCGACAAATCAAAGATGAGCACAATATACGTCTTTTAACGTGAAAAACCTCATCGAAATAAAGGAAATAAAAATCACGGGACTGATCTCGAAATCCACCCAAACTCTTCATTATCATGGATTTGGTATAAAATCAAGTTCCATTAGGTATACAACCTAGATATCACTAGCAAGAAGATGAGAACACCTCTAATCCCACAACAAAAGGATTCATATGTACATAGTGAAGATCTAATAGCAATACCAACAACAATAAAGAAAAATGGAGTTAAATCATCAAAACTGCTGACTGTTGTTCGGAGCTGGATTGACGAACGTACATAATCTCGATCAACGATCCAACCGTTAAATACGAAGAACAGGATGTCCTGTACACGATGATTAAAAAGAAGCTTGATCCGATCACGGATAGATCTTGATCCAGCTGTTTTTCTTAGCTGCGCAGAGTAGCTTCCTCCTCACTTCTCCCTGTTTTGCTCTTTGGTTTGCTATTGTGTGTTTTGTATGTAAAAGCACTGCTGCTCTTGCGGGTTTCCTGAAGATAAGAGCAAGAAAAAAAACACAATAGACCCCTATGCAATAAACATTTGCAAGTTTGGTTGGATATTGACAAATATCTTGCAAATGACTTGTATCGTACGTTATAATTTATTTTCACTTCGTAGGTGTGAACCTTCTCGAGCGATACCTCCTTTGTCTCCATTGTGTCTTGTATCCAGTGATATCTCACTTCAATGTACTTACATCTTGAATGAAAAGTGGAATTTTTCACAAGGTGTACAGCACTTTGGTTGTCACAAATTAAAGTATATCGATCATGACTAAAACCAAGTTCCCATATGAAACTCTTCATCCAAAACGACTCTTTGCAAGTCTATGTCGTTGCGATGAACTCTGGCTCTGTGATTGACAAAGCAATACATCTCTGTATTCTGGACTCTTAAGCGACACCTCCTCTAAAACTGATCAAATATTCTGAAATAGACTTTCTGCCATCAACATCCCCTGTCATATTTGAATCCGTATAACCAAGCAGAAATGGATCATCACTCCCAAATGAAAGTTTCAAACTCAAAGTGCCGCAGAGATATATCTCATAACCCACTTCAGTGCATTCCAATGCTCTCTATCGGGATTGGAAGTATATCTACTATAAACCCTCACTCCATGAGCTATGTGTGGCCTGGTGCAAACCATTGCATACATCAAACTACATACTGTAGAAGCACAAGTGTAAAAACTCAAAAATTTGAGATAATTTATTTTCTCAAATAATAACAAAAATAGTATATTGCTGAACGTCGTAATTTATACAATGAGATTATCAAATTTTAATGTTAAAAATCATGACAAAAGTATGATAAGGATCCTAAAAATTTTGTAAAATTTAGTTTCACGATAATTAACATGAATAATAAATAATCATACGTTATAATTTATTTTACGGGGTTAAAAAACTTGTTTGATGATATAATAAGGAAAGAAAGCAAATATGAATGAAATGCAACCCTAATATGCAAATACGGGGAAATACGATCTTAATACGAAAATATCATATTTATACGAAAATGACTTAAACCAAATTTTGACACTTATTTTTCTTTATGTCAAGTTCTATTCCGCCTAAATTAAACTAATTATCCGTTAAATAGCCACTGATTATTCACTAATTATCCACTAATTATTCACTAAAACTATTTTGATTGATTTAGTTTTCAATACATACAAGCTCTCTTATTATTGAAAAACTTTTTACCAACATAAAAACACTCCTTCTCATGTAAGAGAAAAGAAGAAGGAGAGTTTGAGGAGAAGAGAAGAAGTTACGGTTATAAGACGACGAGGATCCTTCACCATTAATAAGAGAAGATGATCATCTTATTTAGTAATTTTGTGAAAAATCATAGGCTCAATGATATATTCCAATTTTAATATATGTTGAATCCTCACATGTCTACTTTTTGATAAAATTGATAGATCATAATTTGAGGTTACGAATCTCAAGATATAAATCAAAACGTGCGGATTTGTTAATCTATAAAATTTGTTTACAGGGATCACTTTGTGACTTGATCTGAAATTACAGAGAAAGAGTTAAAAAATGAGCCTTATATCAATGCATAGCCTTAAAGTCTAGTTTTCAGAATAATTTAAAAATCTAGATTTAGAGTTGTATGCAAGGATTTATGAACATACTAGTGAAGCAAGGTCAAACTGTCTGATCTAATAGAAAATATAAATTTGAACGAATAAACTGCTATTATTGGTAAGGTTTCATGATACAAACTATGATTCTATAGAAATATTACAGAGTTTAGTTTATTTATAATTTTTTGAAATAATTTTTGAAGCTGTATACAAGAAGTTATAGATTTAAACGTGTCGAAGCGTCATGTTGGATAGAATCAAAAAATGAATCGTTTTGACCCTAAAACAACTCAAAATGTTCACAAACACTTCCAATGATGATAAATGCATAAAATCATCTTTATGGACTATCAAAATAAGTATTAAAGATTTTTCTCAAAACTTAACACCACCATATAATATTACTATGGCGTTTTTTCAAGAAGTACAAACAAATACGCTTAACTCTATATGATGAACAATCATTCACAAGGTTGTGTCTTAATACGCGTATCTTATTATATTATAGGACTTGGAGACGCTGTTCATTGTCACTTAAGGATGAGGCTGAGCGTGTGCATGTGAAGAATTGTGATAAAAGGTAACGTACAGATTTATTGTGTGTGACGACGCGTATTATTATACTATGAGTATAATAATATACGTTAGAATCTTTGATCGTTGTTATTAATTGTATTTGATATAAAATGTGTTCCGATGTACCTTATTGTCTATCACTTATTGTATGCTGTGATAAGACGATTTATGTGATTGTGTTATCCCTTGTTTGATGATATAAAGAGGATGAGTGAGTGAAAAGAGTGTAAATCCATAATTGGTGGGATAACTCCGTGGTATAAAACACAAAAAGCGTTGTGTATATCGCATGTGTTATCCAGTGACTTGGTGGTGACATTCTTTTATCGACCTTGTTAGGCCGTTTTGGTATGAGGGTATCTCATTGCAAGAGACCCTGTGTTCCGTTTTGGTTGATCCCCTTTCGCGGATGTTCTTTTTACTAAAGTTGAAGAGAGTTTACCCATGAAATTGAATAAGTCTCGTCAAAGATACAATTATAACATTGAGGATATCTATTGTCTGTTGTCTTTATGTGATTGATATAATGATAAGTATAACAAAGTCTTAAGTGAACTGTTGAGTGCAGCAGCGTGTGAGATTTGAACTGGGGATCTGCCGTGTCACAGTGTTATTATCTTAGTTTATTTGATATAGAGGTCTTGACTGTTATATCATAAAGGGTATGACGATAGTAAATGATGTTGATAATATCTGAAGTATCGATGGACACGTAGTTTCGAGCATTGTTACGTGGTGTTAAGTGTGCTTATGTGACTAGGATGAATCATTGGTATGCTTGTGATGATAATTATGAATGCCAGATTGACACGATAATTCTAGAATGCTAAAACAAAGGATCCAAGTGATCATTTCTCTTTTCTTTTCTTACCTTCTTCTCTCGTGTAACCCCTGGTAAGGGGACCGACACGTAATTGAGTTCCTATAGCTCACGGTTACTATTTTTCTGTGACTTTCCTCTTCTCTTTGTTACTGGAGTGAGGAAGACTTGAAGGAGAAGTGTGACCTAAGATTTGATGCTAGATATAATTTATGTGTGAAAGGTATTCAAATCTTAGAAAGGATGTAAATTTTGCTGTAAAGATGATATTCTGAGTTATGATTGAGTGTATCAAAAATTTCTAAACCAATGTATATGTGAACTTAGCTTGATTCTTATGTCTAAATCAGAAAATATAATTTTTGCCTAGTTTAGGCATTGAGTCCAGCGACAGTGACGTCATATGTATCATTTATAAGTAATGGATAGTCGGGGCGTTACAATAAGGAACTTTTCCCATCTTTTTTCTCTCTTTCTCACTTGATAGACATTGTTTCTTACTGAGCTTAAAGTGTATAACAAAATGAGTGCTCATCACTTTAACCTGATCCATCTTGAACTTTTGAAGTATCTTCTCAATATACTTCTCTTGAGACAAACACAAACTCCTAGCTTTTCTGTCTCTACTGATTCTCATACCTAGAATCTGTCTAACTGATCCTACATCTTTCATCGAGAAAAACTTACCCAATTACTGAAGCGTTCTGGAAGCATTCTGACCAACTATTAACATGTCATTAACATGAAGCAATAAAATGATGAAATCATCATCTGAGAACTTCTACACAAATGCATAGTGATCTGAAGTAGATTTATGGTAGGCGTGCTCCTCCATAAAAAACACAAACTTTCTTATCACTGTCTTAGTGCTTGCTTCAATCCATACAAGCTCTTTCATGTATATCTCTTCCTCCAAATTACCATGAAGCAAGGCTGTCTTCACATCTATCTGCTCGACCTCGAGATCAAGTCTGCCCGTTAAACCCAGACCAACTTTGATTGAAAATATTTTTATAACGGGTGAGAAGATCTCATCATAATCAATCCCCCTCTTCCGATCGAAACCCTTGAAGACCAATGTAGCTTTGTATCGCGACTGTAAAGTATTCTCATCATGCTTCAATCGATAAATACAGCGATTTTTCAAAGTATTCTTGCCTCTACGTAAAGTCACCAACTCATAAGTATGATTTTCATATAAGGAATTCGTCTCGTCTTGCATTGCATCCATCAAACTTAACTTTATTCTCATTTGCAACGGCATCTTAAAAACATTCAGGCTCACCTGAATCTATCACCAAACATATACTCATAAGCCGATTATCTAGTGAAAGGCGTACGAACTCTAGCGGACTGCCTCGTATCAGTAGTTGGTGGAACTGTCGGTACTTGCTAGTGAACATCAACAACATCCTCTGCCTGAATATCAAACCCATCTACACCTTGTTGGTAGTATTGTGCCTCTTGTTCCTCAAACTCAAGCTGAGCATCACTCCAAACCTGTTCTGGAACCTCATCAAATACCTCATCTGGAATCTGTCTTTGCCAGTCGATGGTCGGGATCACTTAAATTTTAATATTGTCATCAGAATCTTAAGATATTGTCTTCTCTGTCCTCTGGATATCTGCTATCGTTTGATCCTCCATGAATACTATATCTGTACTTCCGACGATCTTCTTTTCAACTGAATCGTAATGCCTAAGTCAAACTCATCAGAACCATAACCAAGGAAGATGTATTCATGAGTCTAAACATCTAACTTAGATCTTTCATCCTTCGGAACTTGAACCACAAATGTAACAAACCCTTGATCTTTTATTTCCTTCGTCCCAGTTATTTTACAATAAATTGACTGGGTTCGTAAATTTAGGTATAAGTAGACTTTACAAAATTAGATCAAAATTCCCTTAATTTTTCTCCTATCAGGATATTTGAAACATGCCCCATCAAAAGTGAAGTCCCAATTTCAACTTTTGAGTTCCGTATAACAAAAAGGAGGGAAAGGAGACTGGAAAAGAAAAATGAATAATTTTTTTTTTCATCTACAACAAGAATAAAAAAGTCAATTCACAAAGAAAACAACATAAATTTAGTAATGTTATAAAGATTTTGAAATTGTCATATTTGACAAAAAGATACAAATTCTATGAGAGGGAGGGAGTAACTTCAAGAAATAAATCCGGTGTACACGGTGATAAAAAAATAAGCCCTATTGTACAGTATTGATTTGCTCCCGACGTACTTTAATCCTCAATTAGTTTTTTGATAATTGAATTACCAGCAAAGTTCATAGATCAGCAACAATCTTCTTGGCAATCCAGTACGTACTTTAATCCTTTATACTTGTGCCGCTGTGCTTGGTTCGTAAAGAGTAGGGAAAACAGAGATCACTTTTGGGGAAGGTGGATCTTTATCAAGTTGGAATTAGTTAGGAGTATTTTTATATTATTTGAATGTTTCAGTTTTTTTACGGCATTGTTTTATGAGGTTCATTTTTTTCGCAATAACCTCGAAGAAGAACTCGTTTTCTCAGAAAGTGATTTTAATTTTATTGAAGAAATCGTTTTCTAAGAAAGAGAGTTGTTAACAACTAAAATCGTCTTCTGAAAAAGCGACATCACGTCATCATAAATCGCTTTCCCAGAGGAAGTGATTTCTTCGATAAAACTAAAATCGTTTCCTGGAGAAGTGATTTCTGATTCGACATTGACGATAAAAAAATGGACGTCAAATAAGTGTCCCCGTTTTTTTGCCATTGGCATCAAGCGTTTCCTTGACGATTTCCTGGTTTATTCTGATCCATGTGATTCTATCTCTGCATGACTTAACTTCATGTGTGTGGAACAACTTCATTTTGTTCCGTGTAAACCGTCACAGCCATATGTTAGCCTTGATGCGGTAAGTAATATGCTTTTGGGAAAATCAGTCTCGAGTACTTAGCAACACTGAGCGATTACTTGGAGTTAGACCTCCATATTGCAGGAATTTGATCAGCAATAGTGAAATGGTACTATGAGAGTGATGATGTTGCAAGATATCAGGGTGGTGGTACTAATTTGAAAAGAGATGAGAAAGCCTAATGTCACGGGCGAGCTAATTTAAGGAGTTTCCATTGAGGAATTGTCTAGAATTCTTCACATTTCTCTAGATAATTCCATACTTTCTAGAGTTGGCTAAAATGCTCTAGACAACTCTAGAGCTCTCTAGTTAGGAGGGATTCTAGAGAACTCCATGTAAATATCAAGAGAGAAAAGTCTAGAAGATTCTTGTAAATACTTAGGAGGAGAAGAGTATGGAAGGGTCTAGACCACAAAGTCTAGACCCTTCTATGTATATAAAGGGATGCAAGGCTCATTTGCCAAATCATTTCAAGACATCCAACTCATCCCATTCTTGTAAACTCTAAAAGCTTTGTAAGCCCTCAAGTGTTCTCAATATAAGCTTATTTTCAAATCTAAACTCTCTTGCGTTCTCAAATATCACCTTTGGGTGACGAGCTAGGCTGAATTCAAGCGAAGGAGTGAATAGTTTGAGTGCCGCACGGATAGCAAGAATCTATCCCCGTGACAAGTGGTATCAGAGCCTTGGTTCGAGAGATGGCGGATTCAAGCATTGTTAAACATGGGATTCCCGAGGAGGTGAACACCGCGAATGTAACCACGCGCAAAGGAAGAGGAAAGTCGAAAGATATTCAAGCTGCCTTGGAGTCAAGACTCACGCGGGTGGAAGAGATCGTGGCTAAGTTCACGGATCGGTTGGAGGAAGATATGCCCAATAACAATATTATCGAGGCTCGGGAGGAATGCCTCAGGGGTGTGTTGCAAGATACTCTAAACTCATGCTTGGACACTCTTCGCAAGGAGTTCCGAGCGCAAATGGAGGGGGTACGTGCGGTGATGGCCACTCTCTAAGAGGAGATGACGATCTTGAGGGAGGAAACCTCGCTATGCAAGGCGGCCATAGCTAATGGTGGAGCAAGCTTTGGGAAGATGGCGCGGTTCGAGCCCCCTAAGCCAAAGCCATTTAAGGGGAAACGTGATGCTAAGGAGGTCGACACCTTCTTCTTCAACATGGAGCGATACTTTGATCTCTTGGGCATAAGAGATGAAGAGGAGAAGATCAAGACCGCATCTATGTTCCTCTCGAACACGGCGACTATATGGTGGCGTGCCGTTACAGTGACGTTGAAGCAGGAACGTTCTCACGGCTCTCACGGCAGGAACAATATTGAAGCAGGAACAATATGTAAGAACGCTCTCACGGCTATGATTGCTCGGGTGGAAGAGGAACCCGTGCAAGAGATGGGATCTTTGAGGATCCTTAATGCGATGAAGACCACGGAGGAGAAGTCTTCATCGAGGATGCTTAATTCGGTGAAGACCATGGGGGAGAAGTCTTCATCCAAAGGGTTGATGTACATTGATGCGGTGATCGGATCGTACACAACTTATGTTTTGGTTGATACCGGTGCAACTCATAGCATTGTCTCGCGGGGAGAGACAAAGCAACTTGGATTTCGAGTCGACAAAGAGCAAGGCATGCTCAAGGTGGTGAACTCGAAGGCCGAACCAATCGATGGCGTTGCCCGTGGAGTGCGGCTTCGCATTGGCATTGGAAGGGATCGATGGATGTCACGGTCGTTCCCATGGACGACTATCCTTTGGTGCTTGGAATCGACTTCATCGAGGGTATGAAGGCGATACCAATCTCTTTCGCTAATGTCTTACACAAAGTGAAAAACGATGAAGTTTGCATGGTTCCGATGATGCGACGAGCGACGAAAGCTCAAGCGAAGAGGGTCGCAACTATGCAACTCTTTATGGGAATCAAAAGTGAGGAATGCACTCACTTGAAAGGAGGTGAGATCTCTCATATGGCAAAGTAGGTGCCAAAGAAGATCTGCCGAGTCTTGCCGAAGGAACACGGGAAGGAACTTCCACCAAGGCGGCAAGATGGGTACTTGAAGGCTTCTCGCGACGACTCAAGGACAAGACCGGGTCGTGCAAGTGCGTCGCGACGAGGACGTCCGCGACATAGGTGAAGGAGTATGTCACGGGCGGGGTAATTTAAGAAGTTTTCCTTGAGGAATTGTCTAGAGTTCTTCAAATTTCTCTACACAATTTCATACTTTTCTAGAGTTGGTTAGAATGCTGTGAACAACTCTAGAGTTCTCTATTTAGGAGGGATTCTAGAGAACTCCATGTAAATATTTAGGGAGAAGAGTCTAGAAGACTTTTGTAAATATTTAGGAGGAGAAGAGTATGGAAGAGTCTAGATCACAAAGCGTAGACCCTTCTATGAAGGTGTATATAAAAGGATGCAAGGCTCATTTGACAAACCATCAATCCAACTCATCCCATTCTTGTAAACTCTAAAAGCTTTGTAAACCCTCAAATGTTCTCTATACAAGCTTATTTCCAAATCCAAATTCTCTTTCGTTCTCAAATATCACCTTTAGGTGACGAATTAGGCTGAACTCAAGCGAAAGAGTGAGTAATTTAAGTGTCGTACGGATAGCGAGAATCTATCTTCGTGACACTAAGCACGGTTGCCGCATGGACTGATTCAATGTACTCCAGCAACTAGTTCCTTGGTGAGTAACATGTTACAATTCATTGATCCAGAATTAACCTCCTAAAGAACAAAATGCCTGAACTTTTTGCAGCCATGAAGTTTTTCCATTATATTTGAAATATAACTAGATCACATATTGCAGCAACTCGGAGCAGAGCAGTCTTTGTTGACGTGACTGTCTTGTTTCCATTTCTACAAGAGCTGTGGCATGTTCTCTTTCTTGATCTGGTCTTCGTATTCGGCTATGTCACTGTATGGTTTCTCTTTTTTTAATGTCTTTTGAACCCTTGACCACTCTCTCTGCTCGCTGGTTTATACTTAGATATCATACCTAATTAAGAAAAGAAAGCATGAAAGCTTATTCGCATTGCTCCAGGAACTTGGTTGATCATGTTTGGCTGTATCTCGCACTTTACAATCTATCTCGAACACTCAATCTCTTCTAATCAGAAACTATGCGCCCATTGCATTGGATTTGAAAAACTCCTCTGTAATATCCCAAGAAAAACCTTAAATGTTTTGATAGTACTACTTATATCAACAAGGTGCACCTTTTTTTTCGGCAGTTCATCACTTTAAAATTTCGTAATTAAGCGTAGTACTATCTATATCAACAAGATGTACCTTTTTTGGAAAATTTTTCAGGCTGTGTACGAGTGAGACCAAATCACACTGAAAGGATTAGGGTTGATTTGTAAGACCAGTTTTGAGCCGGTAAAGCGGTTCGTGGTGACTCTCCGATAACGAGGATCGGCCGGGCATGAGACCCAGGGACATGAGCAGTTGAAGTTCGACTGCAGCATAATCAAGATATTCAAAGACCTATTAAAAGACCTGGAGGATCATGTTGCTTGTGTATTCAACATTGCATCTGTGCCCTCCTCCTGTGTAAGTATGTGGTATCATTCCTACTCATGAGTCATGATGTATTGGCAAAACCCTTACTATTATGTATCTGTTGTATTGAGTATGCCAGATGCGTGAAATTTGTTTTAGTCGATGGCCGAGGTTCAAACCAGGACATGTTATTATGCTTTTCTCAGATGAACTGGTTTACTAGTTTATGAACATTGTTTTATAGCCCATACGACGAATGGAAATCTGATAATCTATTCGAACGGTGCATAATCTGCCATGAGAACAAAATTTACTCAATTTCCTCGCCTGTAATCAAGAGGGATCAAAACTTTACAGTACAAAGGAACTAACTAAACGCACTTAAACCCTACTCGTGGCGTTAATTACAGAAGTTAGACGAACAAATCACTAACATCGTCGAGCTTAGACAAACATCAAACGTAGCTCATCATCCATCTGCAGCTGGAGACCAGAGTTCGTCAAGAATGGATGAACGTTGCAGCCCATCGACCCATCGAAATCATTCCTGATTTCATAGTATTGTGGCCACGACGGTGCAATGGCACTCTGTCGATACCACATACAGTTCTGCACGTTCTTCTCATAGTATGAATCCAGATGCATAGGATTCTTAATCCATAATCGATCATCAAAACCCACCAGCAACTGGCCACCATAGCCGTTAGGCCCATTACCCGTCATCGACAGAAGATCATCCCTTTTTACCGTAACATCATCATGAGTACCGATATCAAGGGGATCAGCATTAGTAGGCTGTGTGTCCTCGTCGATGAGATCCCACAGATCATCCATGTCCATACCCTCATCCTCATCGAACACAATCTCATTCCCATCATCAACTACCGGCGAGGATGATGGCAACGAAACCCCATGATCAGATCCCTTGATCTCTTTCAACTTTTGAATCCTCTCCTTGACAGCCTCGATCTTCCTATCCAAACACCCGATCATCTCCTTCATGCGATCAACATCATCATACCCGCCATCGAAACCCTTATCCGAAACCATCGAACCCTCGACTTTCCCCTTATGTTTCATCATCAGTCCTTCCAAGTTCTTCTCCGCCTTCTTGTTCCTCGCCTCTAGAATGTGTCTCAACCCGGTCGAGCCCTTGGCGCGTGCTTCAAGGTTTGTTGACAGGTATTTCCACAGCATGCCCTCGACCATGGCCCTATCCGGCGGCCAGACTTGGGTGGGGAAGTAATGATCGGAATCAGAGGGTCCATTGACGAGGACTAGGACTGGGACGTCGCAGAGAATGGAGAGTTCTCGCGCTTTCTTGATCATGGAATGACTTTTCTTGACGAAGGTTCTGTCTCTAGCTTTCTTGCAAGTGATCGGCTCCATCTTCAACTGGGCACGACCCATTATTGTTGGAGTCAAGATTATGATTTGTGAAATCAACGATGCCTGAATTCTATCTTGAATATTTATAGGTCACGAGTTTCCAAATATTTTGACAGGTAAGATAAAACAAATTTCCATAAACACTACTGGCAAATAAAAACTAGTGAGAGTGAGGAGATCTCAACAAAAATCATGCTTGGGAGAAAAGGAGAATACTTTCCTTATTTTTTTGGCGGGAAAACTTAAAGAGTAATTAGTTGATTCAAAATCAAATCCCCTAACAATTTAGCGTTAATTGTTTTATTTTGACCCATCATATTATGCAAACAGGTTTCAATGTAGGACAAAGAAGGAATGAGGAGGCAACCATATAACTTTCGACAAAAATCGTTTATATTGATTGTTATACAGATAAAAATGACAGCACCTGGAACAATATAAATCTAGAATATGCTGTTGAACTATATATGGTGACAGTGATGAGAAGAATGCAGATGGCATCTGAAAAATGCTCTTTATTTTGCCTTTTTGGATGTATTTGTAATGCATCATGCTTGTCTTTCGAAGCCACCGCCTATCTGCATGTGCAGCCATTCCGGAGATGAACTCGGACCATAATCTCTCGGAGCTTGTGAACCGTATCCAACGCCAGATGTGTCAAATGCTTGGTGACCAAACTGGAAGCACCATTAGTCAAGTTAAACTGGGAATGCACACACATAAAGCGATCAATATGCATATGCTATAAGCAACTAACTAGTCAGCAGTCGGCGACAGCAATAACCCAAATGTAGCAGCAGTATTCATAAAGCTACTCGATCGTGGATCCACAGAGGACACCATCATATGAGGCAGTAGTATCCTGCGAAGTTGATCTATATTTTGATAACATTGCTGCGGCGATGCACCCATCATATCTTGATCTTGTAGAAGTCATTTTTTCTTTTTGGCGCATTTAACAGGAAGCAAAACAGAACAGGGGCAAGCTGTGGTATAACATGGCACCAAGTTACACAAGGACAAACTTCAGGTTTAAGTTATCATTCTCATTCCCTCAGTTGTATTACTTAGTCCCTGACTCACTAGTTAAACAGACGCTACACCTTTCTGTTCTAAAACCTAAGAAAATATAATCTAAATGCAACACAAAGTTCCCTGATGCAATAATCAAAAGTCAAGTCTTCTTGAAACTTACATCTTTAGATGGATATCCATCGACGCCGATAGTCACTCTTGAATTGACTGCTTCGAGCTTCATCGATAGAAACTGCACGAGATGGCACTAGTTTTATGACATCAGACTTGCAAAGCAAAGGAATGATACGGAGAATCTTTTATACCTCTACTTGGCTCTGTAATGATTGGATGTAATTTATAATCTCGTCAAGAACCAGGGCTTTCCCAATGACCTGAACGGGAGAAACCATGTCAATCCAGCTGCAGTTTCAGAAATAATGAATAGAAAGATACATGTAATATGAGGTTTCCACTTTCCAGGGAATATAATCCTCTCCATATTAACCCAGAAAGAAATCACTACTTGCTCATATTCGGGGATAGAGCTAAAAGAAATTGAAACATGAACAGCTAATTCTGTCACTTTTCTTTTTTTACAATAGGAGAAGACATAAAGCACCTTATTGCAGCCAGGAACAAGATCCTGAAGAATCCTCATCCTCTCGCTGATCTTTTCTCGTCTTGCCTACCCATGAAAATTCCAGACATTAAAGGCAGCATATTAGAAGTCCAATAGCATTGGGTGATAATCAGAGCTTCCAATGCAAGAAATGGAGGACAAAATTTCTTGAATCTTGTAGGTAAAAGGCATTGTGAGTTACTCTTTCAGCGAGGCTATGGCTATCAGTAGCTTGTCCTCTTCGTGCTCGAACATGAATATAATCCTTTGGGGGCTCCGGTTTATTGTTCTGTTCTGCTCCTTTTCCAGCATTGTGATCACCCTCGCCTTTCGAACTATGATTCTCATCACCAAAACATGATGCTTTCACCCTTTTACCATCAGAATCATTCTGCCACAAAAACAAATACGGACACATGAGGCACTCTCATGTATCTTCAATCACAATCGCTTCTTTTTAGATAAAGCAAATTAACAAAGAATCAACTCCACTAAAGCATAGGTTTCCAACAGAATGCCAAAAATTATCATGGGGAAAGGCCGAAAGGGTAGATCTATCTAGACACACGCGTGACTGAACTTAAAGAGCAACGGTTAATATAGAACACGAAATAGGACCAAGTTATAACACAGGTAACCTAATATGGTCCTCTATCCGTATTATTGTAAACACATGTGCATCTAAACAAATATTCCCTAAGTCCAATGTTATCCATCTCATAACACACGTTCCTTCTCATGAATGCTCTTTGTGCATCTGAAGCGCGAATAATTCATTGATCTACCATCAAAACAAGCGCCAGATAAATATGGTGGTAGGATTTAGATTTGTAACCTTTAGTCAAACATGCTATGATATCATCTTAAAAATCAATTGTGTTCAGCACTAAATTTTGAGTTTTAGAGTCACACTAAAATTTTTAAGTAACATGACACAAATCCAACTCAAATTTCACACCTCCATCAATACCTCTAGCTTGTCCATGAATTAGAATCATTAACGTTCACATCATCTCAAAGCTCTCCTCATATCAAACCGTTCCAAGCATTTTTGCTTCCCACAAAATAAAATGTACCAATCCAAAATAAAATTAAATAATTAAATAAAATAGAAAGACAAACACTAATATTAACTTTATAATTAACATTATACATAAAAAAATAAAAATAAAAATAAACTCCGTAATTTTCATTCTTATCACATTCATACATATAAATAAATAAATAAACAAATAAAGCTACATATAATTAAAAACACAAAAATACTACTAGTAATTTTTTGAAGCAATAATCAATTTACCGTGCCATTGCCACTGGTGGAAACTGCCTTCGCCGCCTCATCTTCCGCCTCCCTCCTCTTCCTCCCTCCGCCGCCGCCGCCGCCGCCTCGACTCACATTCCCCTCCCCGAACTGCGCCGCCCCGTACCTCCCCATCCGCATCTCCATCCCTCCTCCGCCGCCGCTCGATTCCCCGGCGAACGGCCAGATCTCGGAGAAATTATACGACGCTGCCGCAGCGCTCGATTGGTATCCGCTCTCGCTCATCAGCGGCCGCGGATCCATTGGTACAATAGATCGAATCGAATCCGACAGTTCACAGGTTAGTTAGTTTACGCTTGATTCGAGTGTTCAATTCGATGATGATTTCGACGACGCCATTGATGAGGAGTGGGTGAGTGAGATGAGGTCGGCGTTGACGGCGCAGGGTAGCACGTGCGCGGCGGCCGGCTCAGGTTAGCGAAGTGATAGTGAGGGAGGGCTTTGGGAATTGTGTGGCCAATGAGGATTTTTTGTGTGTAAACTTTTTGGGAGTGTTGAGGTGAAGGAGAGGTGGTGGTGGTGGTGTGTGTGAATTGGAGTGAGCGAGGGGGGATCTGACTTGGGTTTATATGGGCCGTTGGATCTCAGGACTTGTGGTCTGTGAGGTGATTGGAGTGTGATGTAATTGGAGAGGGGTTGGTTAGGCTAAATGGTCACTTTAAGGTTACCCCAAAGCATCCTCTTCGTCTCATAATCATCGTAATATAAATACGAAGGAAGTTGGTCCTGTTATATTTTGATGTGTTTCGTAAAAATGATCAAATGCTTTGATAATAAAGTATTATAAATTGTGTGATGGTTCATAAGATCCTTTGCACTTTCATGTGTGATTAGTGCTATTTTATTGATGTTGATGTTCGCCACAAAGATGGTGGTTAGGGTTTTGTTCCGCAAAGTTTGGATGACTAAAAAAAGGATTTGATGTTGATTAGCATATGATTTTCCCCCAAAAATTCGTAGCTGATGCTTAAGATTTTGCAAAAAGGTTGATGGCTAATATAATCCTCAAGTATTAGTTAATGATTGTCTTTGATGGTGATTTAGAATTATGGTCAATTCGTGGAAGATTGAATCTAGTGATGTATACATGATAATTAAGCCAGATTATGGAAAAGCGGAAGCACCTCCTTTTCACTAATCATGGTAAGCTTGATGTGGACATCATATATTAGTGTATTTGAACACCTTAAGGTTAGTGTTGTCAAAACTCGACCCGGCCCGTCCGAAATTTGTCCGGACTTGACCTGGCCTAGTAGCTCTCGGACAGGTTTTTCGAAGCCCGGTCCAAGGACACGAGTCGGGTCGGACATCGATTTAGGACATGAACTGTCCGGCCCGGCCCGATCCGATCATAATTTGGATTTGATCCGGTCCGAAAAAAGTATAAAAAAAATGAAAGATATAGCAAAAACCGTTGACGTTTTCTATGTGTTAATTTGGCTTGTTTGTCCGGTGTTAATGTACTCAAAGTTTTGAACAAGCCGTTGACGTTTTTCCTAAAACCGGTGACGTTTGTATAAAACCGTTGACTTTTTTAGAAAACGTTGACGTTTTTGTGAAAATGAAAAGCTCTGCTCTCAGTTTTTTTTTAGTAAAAAAACGTTGACGGTTTTAAGGAATCGATCACGGTTTTCAGGTTTGTAGCCATAAAACAGAACGTGCTTCATAGAGTATCAAAACCTTCCACATGCGTTTTACCATATACATTGATACTTGACATAACCCTTAAACCAAAATCATGAAAAAGGCTTACACATCGAATCAAATACGTCAAACAACATCCCAAATATCAAAATATCCAAATAACATATGAAATATCCAAACAACAATACAACTTTCGAAATATCCAAACAAACTTAGATAGAAGTCCAAAGAAAAACAGATAAAATCATCACATCAACGATTCTCATTCATGGCATCCCACGACATAGTTCCCGGACTTGAATGCGGTGGCGGTGTGGGAGAACTATGAACCGAAGGAGGAGGACTTGGATCCCTACTACTACCATGGGAAGATGATTCACCTTGAGAACTTGGATCAATAATTGAAATTCTACCATATTTTGAATCATAATGCCTATACACTATATTCATAACATATCTAAAATCTTCGATTTTAGTACTACTCTCTATGTTTAAGTGCTTATCTATGTCCTCTAAGATTCCTTCAACTCTTTCACACTTGATTAGTGGATTTAAAGTACATGCAATTGAAAAAATGAGAGGGATATCTTCATAGTATTTTTGAAATTTAGCTTCCATGTTTGCAATCACTACGGCCAAAATAGGTATACCCCTATGGTCATGACAAGTTTTTGCAATTTCCGCTAAGTGTTCAAGAACTAAATGAGAAATAGAGTAATAAACACCGGACAAGTCATTTGTTGCAACATAAAAAACTCTTAACATGTTCATGAAACCTTTCAAAACATACCAACATTCTTCTGACGGTCTTCCCTCGGGCCATTCATACCTCAATAATTCCGTATATACCTCCTTGAACTCAATAGCTCGCTCCAACATCAAAAAAATCGAGCTCCATCGATGTTGGACGTCTAGAATTGGTTTCTTGTACGGCGCATTCATTGTGCGACACCTCCCCTTGAATGCCTGCAATCTTTTTCCACCACTACTTACAAACAACATAATATTTCGTACACATTGAACATATGGAGCCAAAAAGACTTTATCACCCAATCCATCTTTCACATCGAGTTAATCACATGACACACACATCTAATATGAAACAAAATCCCATCACAAATGGGCCTCAATTGCAGCTTCAAATCATCCACCGCACCATTGTTGTTATAAGCGTTATCAAATGAAATACATAAGATTTTATTGACAATTTTGAATTCACGCAATATACTCATGATCACTTCATAG